>BMAO01028769.1:0-127585 GCA_019973975.1 Trichonephila clavata
ATCCGATTATTTTAATTAAATATCGAGACAACTTAAGGGGACAATGCACTTAGAACACTAAATCTGAGGAGAAATCTGGTTTAATTAATTTAAATATCATAGAAATAAGGACACTTACCTTGATCCTGAGTGCTCTTGTCTCCACTACTTGGACAATCTTTGGATATCTTCCAACTTGACTGAATTATACGACTTCCGGTCGTTATCTTATTGACGCTTCTACATCCACTTTCAACCATCCTCGTGCCACTTAGCTCAAGCACACTTAAATTTAAAGTTCTAATTTGCATAAACCCCGTCTTTCACAGAAAGCGTTTTTCAACTGAAATCACAGTCAAAAAGATTATTTTACACAAGAGGATTCGTGGATAGACCCTTTACTCAACTTTCATATTCCATAAATAAAAATACATTTTATATCTGTCATCCCCGTAGTAAAAATCATAATATTAATATTGATTTTTTTTGCCATGCCAATAATAATTTTTTTTATTTATAATATATTAATACGGAATATACTAATTATCTATTTACTTAAAATTTTATGTGTATATCTCTACTAAAAAGATATGCAAAATCATACTTGCCGATTGCTTTATGTTTAATTCATACTATCAACTCTTCTGAGGAACACTTTTTTAATCGTATTACTCGTTTTTTATCGTATTTATTTACTCGTTTTGCTTATTTAAAGTCTGCAACGAAAAAACTTTCAAAATTATGCCAAATAGAACTTCAGAAGTATGTTTAACAGAATTAAGAGAATTATGTCCAATAGAATTCAAAATTTTTGTGCATCTTTAGATTCACAGTCAGATTTAAAAGCATTAGTTTTAACCAACACAGTAACAGTTTAAGTTTAAAAAAACCTACTCAAAACTATAAAACATATTTTGAGTCTCTTACTTTTATCATACATTTGAAATAAATTACTTGGGCTTTTCCATTTCAAATAACATTTCCAGAAAGGAAATCTCATTTTTTATCTCGGATTCAGAAATTTTTTATTTTGAAGATGTTTTTCATCATATATTTGAAGATGTTTTTTCATCATTTTCGCTCCAAAAACATAAATAAATAAAAAGCGCTTTATCTTATTTTTTCGCACTATTTTTCTTTATTCTGATTTGTCAAGATGGCATATTTATCGGTTGCACAGTTTTCCCTCTGCATCTGTAACTGCAATTTCCCTGGGGATGATACTGCATAAATGATTAAGAATGCAATCTTCTACGACATGATACTTATGCATTTTTCATTGTGTGTAGGTATGCATGAAATATTAACGATTCGATGGAGCCGCTTCAATGAATATGTTAAGGTTATCGCTGAGATTTCATTTATTATGGAAAAATAAAGTAAAGATATGTATGTTGTCAGTTTCGGAACAATGCTCTGTGTAGTTAATATATAACACCGGATATGTTACACTCGTTTATATCAGAGTGTTTCAAACTTTGTCTCATAGACCCTGCCATGTTTTTGGTTTTGGCAGACCTCTATCTAATAAAGAGTATTTGCAAAATTATCAACTTAAAAGTCATTTTGACCACTGGTACGGAGCTACTCACTCAAAATATTTAAATTTCTAACTGTAGTGAAGTATAAGCGTTAAACCTATACACACATGTTAATGAAATTAAATTTAATTAATATTTAAATAACTACAGCATAAAGTAACCGGAGCAACAAACAAATGCTTTTAATGGGAGAGATGAAATCTGGAAGCCAAAATTGGTGTTATCCGTTTCTAAATTTACTTTAAGATCTTCTAGTGCCTATTTCGGATCAGTTCCTCTTGTAATACATTACTTGTTTTTCAATGCATCTTATTAGCTAATTGCGTACTGCAGTTTTGCACTACATACAAGGGTGATCAAATGAAAGGTACGAAACGACACCAGGGTACAACATAGACTATTCAAAATATACACCATAGGTCTGAGCACAACGATCCTACTGATGAACAAGCTGCAGGATTCCTTGTTTCAGAATTCTGTGGTTGTGACGAGACCCAGTCCTTCACAGTGTCCTTGTTGTCATCTGAGTTGAAGCGCTTTCTTCAGGTGTTTCTTCGCGGACCAAACACATGAAATCGGTGCGACATGTCCGACCAGATGATCGGTCCACCGTCTCCCATTGAACTTGTCCAGTTCCATTTGTGTGACTTGAGACGTGCGACGCGCGTTATCATGGGCAGAACCACACCCTCCGTGAGCAGCCCCGGTCTTTGTTCTGATGGACCATGTAGGCGTCGGAGTGTCTCTGCAACACATCGAGCACGCTTTTCGTGCTCGCACACTTCAACGCCGCTTTTTGCAGAGCCTTTGCTCTCTCCTGCGCATGATACGATCCCAGTCAGAGTCTCCAATGGGTATCCCGAGATGCCGTCTCTGCCACATTCTCCCTGTCGGAATATGCAACATTAACTGTTTCATTTTATGTCGTTTCTGTACCTTTTCATTTGATCACCCTCATATATAGTCAGCAGTCTAACCAGTTTCAAAATCTGAATAAAGCGGGTACTAAACGTTAGCGTATGTTAAAACGTGTCCTTTGGCAGATAGTGTGATAAATTGGAGAAACTAGGAAAATTCGGGACGTCCAATATTATACTGTTTGGCTTAATTATGGCAAGAACTGAAATGATGATCCTTGTAACTGCACCAACTTCATTAACTTAGTAAATGTTCGTTAAACAAGTAAATCTGGTTTCCATTTGATTAAATTTTCTTTAAACTAAAGTCATGATTCGGTTTAATGAGAGTCACTTAATGAAGACCCTCATTTACAACTCTTGGACCCCCAAATTATTTTTTCGCTGCCGTGGACCTCCTTGGCTGATGTCAGAGACCACCCCGGAGTCTATTTAGACCACTTTGCGGATAACTGGTTTATATAGTTCTTAAAATTGGGTAAATGTAATGATTTTGTTTCAAATGTAAAAAAAGTATTGATAATCCAGAATAATGTTCCTTAAGAGTTATTTCTTTATTGACTCATTAGAATGGGCTATGTGGACGATAGTTACATTATAAATGAAATCACACATTTTTCCTTGAATTCGAAACTGACATTAAACTTATTACTCTCTATTTATAAGTTCTGCGACTTCTGATAAAAACTGCCCATCATGTTCGTGGTATTAGTAGATTTCTCCGTCAATTTCCACTTTGTTCAAAATGTGGCAGTCGGTTTGTGAGAATGGGAGTCACGTAAATTTATTTGTTACGAGTCATCGTTTGTACGAGTAACGAAAACGTATGTAATATAATTTCTAATTAAAAAGGATTTCAGATGGGGCCTAATCTTGCGTAGGGGCCCAAGGCCTGAAGTAGGATTAAGACGCGTCATTGTGGCCACTGTAGCCAAATGATCATGATCACAAACTTGCTGATGGCATTGTTTCTTTCGAGTTATGGGGCTCAAATCCTGATGTCATGAAAGCCCTTCCGTGTAGAGGTTTGATCTGTCGAGACTTGTTGGAATGGTGTTGAAACCTAGAGACAGGTACCACACCTTTGGTTTTGTTCTGTCACTGGATTGATATTTAGAATTAGGTGGTCCGTCGTGACCTCTTATTGATGGCTAAGGGAAGAGATTATTATTTTTAATATCTGTGCATTGCCTTTTTTTATCATGGCATCATATGTTACATTCTGTAGTCTTTCCATCTAGATGAATTTACGTTTTAGTAAACTTATGCACTTTTAATAAATGTACGAGTGGTGGTCCTTTCAGAAGATTGGCTTGATAGTTCCAGACCCTTGTTAAATGAGTTTACTATTTGCTTCGAAGATAAAAAATCGACAATGAGTGGTTGTTTTGTTAAATTCTGTTTAAATGCCCCTTCTGATGTCGTATTTTGTAATTGAAAATAAATTGAATTTATTGTCTGCACAAAAGACTTTAAAGTTTTATTGGAATTAAAATATAGCATTCCTATAACTTTGATAGATTGTTAAATAATTGAAATACGAACCACAACGATCCAACAACAAATATACATTTTTTATTAGAGTAAAGTGGATAATCAATGAGTGTAGTTAGTTCCAGAATAAGTCTGAATAACAAACATACACACTGTTAATGTTCTAAGAAACATGTTTTTGCCATAACTCCACAAGGGGTCATCTGAGAGACATAAAATTCGGAAATGAGAGAAAATATTTTGTACTTATCCACGATGAAAGGTATTGGCAATAATGGTAAGGAAAAAATGGTTTATCTAATCTATAGTATTGTTACGCATGATTGTTCGTCCGGGGTAGTGAAGAACAACAAGCAGATGTTCCTTAGTATGAGATACACCCTCCCCTTACTGCAATGGTTGCTTCGTATTGTTTCGCCATACTCAGTACCAGATGGTTCAATAGTTCTCCAGGTAAGAGTACCAATTCCTCAATCACACAACATCTGTTTCAGTTGTTGGGTGTTCCTCGGAAGATGTAATCGTGCCGCAAGGCATCTTGTGCTGGATGTTAAGACCACACGTTTTGTGCGCCATTCATGTCCACCATGACGGTGATTCCATTATTTGCACACGCATCCCCTTCTACTGAATTGCGGTGACCAATGTACTGATTGCAATAGTCCGCATGGGCAGGGCACTTAGCATCGACCCAGACCGGAAGGCCTGGGTTCTATACCCACGCCAACAAATACCCTCCGAGTACACGAGTACGTGCCATTAAATCAGTGGGTCCCAATGGTCGCCATCTATCGTGTTGTACCGAGCAAAACCGTATTGTCGCCTCATGGGGTGGGTCAAAACTTAGCAACGACAGGCGTAGATCTAGCCCGTTGTCATGCTGACTTCGCAGGTGCCTCTATCTAACTACGTCAGACAGGTGACATAAGTAAACAATATCAATAACCTTTCTGCACCATGGCGGCTTGCTTAAAATTCTACATGTTGCTACATTTTGCACATCAGTGTATGTATCTTTACGGAGTTTATTTCTGGTTTCATAAAATATGACTTAAGAAAAACAAAGTTACATTATGCTAATAATATGGTAAATAGTAAATAAGAGTTCAGTTAACAGTACAATTGAATATAATAGGGTTAAAATCAATTATGTGTGCTCGATTTTAGTTCTTATTTTCTCCAGACATTTTTCTATGTTGTATTAGATAGGATAGAAGCTATTTGTATTATAGGAACAGAGGATTATCATAGTGACTGCAATGTAACAAATATCTACAATATATGCTCTTTTTAAAATTTATTAAGCCAGTGTTTTAATTTTTATATCATTGAAGATATAAGTCCTTATTAAAAATAATATTTTCATAAAATTCAAAATTTAGCTGTTTTTTTTGTGATTATTTTTTGTTTAGTATCACATATTTTGCTTAAGTGATCTTTAATCAAAGCCAATTAATTTTTAAAAATTTATTTTCATTATTTTTATCTGTTAAACACAGCTTAAAAAATAAATGTGCTGCAAAATACAAAGCTCATTACTTAAATTTATCAGTTTATTTAATTTTAACTTCTAAAAATCATGTTTAATAATTTTAAAAAGTTGTAGAATATATATATGTAGAAGAATATAGATATGTATTAAATGTGGTACTTATTTTTAAATTATTTTAAGTTAGCAGTCTTGTTTATATAATTAAATACAACAAGAGAGTAGCGAAAAATAATTCTGTGTGGAAAAAAGCAATTTTAAAATTTATACGCTATAAGATAGAATCATTAACACGTTAAATGTTTTTACAGTACATTAACGAGTAAGGTATAGATTTATATATGCCCTACGGGATGATGAAACTACTCTTGATTTCTTACGTATTTTTTTATTTAAATGATGATACAAAGCACAACAAATGTTTCCTGGAAAATAATTCTCGAAACGTGTTAAAAATTATGGTGTTTTCCAGACTTTTCAAAAGCTTTAAGGCAGAGTCTAATATAAAACGTATTGTATTAAGTATAAAAGATTCATATTACTTTAAAAATTGAATGCCATAATTTGTCACAAAAATATTAAATTTGTTTTTATTTGAAAAGAAAAACGCGCAAATTTAATATTTTGCGGTTTGAGCTTTGGATTTTGAATAGTAAAGATTAATCAAAATTGTAAAGGATTTAAGTACGAATTTACTTTAAAAAGATGAATTAAATTTTGATCAGAAAATGTTAGAATATTGTACAGTCATGATGGCACGAAGCACAAAATTTATACCTTGTGAAGCACCATTTTTCTTAAACTATTTCTCAATAAAAAGTGTTTGATGTTTAGTAGTTATTACAACAGCGTAGTTAATAAAATTAGTTCGGTAAAAGTGGAATTTAATTGAAGAGGAGCACCAACAACAATTTGTTTAGGGGGTTCCCTTGTAGCGTCCTAGAGGCCGTTAGTGTTTGTTTGTTAGAGCAAAGATCAGCCATAGTACTTTAAACACAGTTTTATTATTATTTTTACTTACACACAACACAATTAAAGGGGAGAGAATGCACTAAACCTTAAACCCGGATGAGCAATTACTTAGGATTAATTTAACTATCATACTAATAAACGCACTTATCTGAAAACTGAAGCGTTCTTGAGTCCCTTGTTTAAATTTCTCAGGATAACTTGATTACCATATAACACCTCTGGCTTCAATCTGATTCATGCTTTAATTTTGATATCAACCATCATCGTATACTCAAATGCAAACGCTTAAATAGATATTCTCATTTGCCTAAATCTCTCCTTCTTCACTGAGAAAGGTTTTCAACTGAACTCACAGCCAAAGATTAATTTTACCCAAGAGAATTAGTGGAAGAATTGCGGATAAACCCGTTATACCCCTTACCTTCCAGCGCTGAAAATTCCACATCGTCATATAGTTCGTGATGTTTTAGATTTCTCCTGTACTCTATAAATAATGTCAACAAGTCACCAGATGTAGTCTCAAATTGATCCCAACTTGGCATTATCGCCAATACTTTGCCAAGTTTCCATTGAAACGCCATTATAATGTAAGGGACGCCGTTGCTTGCGAATATTACAATTTTATCATGGTCGTTAGAGTAATATTAACATAAACATCCATATATATATTATTTACATTATTTTACGATGCACGGGGTGTTGGTTCACCATTAGGGGCCAGTACCTCACCACTAGTTTTGTATAATTATTGAATGTTAATTTTAAAATAATTTCTTAATCTTATGCCTTTGAAAGTTAACTATTGTTGGGAGCATATTCATTCACACAGAAAGATTTTTTGAACTGTATAAATATTTTAAAAAAACTTGTAGGTCATTTGAATTATTATATCTGCAAAATAGACTATTACCAGTATATATGAAATACATTAAGTTCTATTCTTTCCTTAAAGATCTATAACTTTCTAATACATTTCAGGTCTTTAAATCTTAGTTATCTTAAACCATTATCTTCATCCCGCGGAAGTGTTTTTTCCTAGTGTTCTCATTTTTTCCTCTGAAATATCTATACCATTAGCTAAAATATTACAATTCTTTAAATCATAGCGATCTTAAACTTTTATCTTCCCCGAAGTGTTTTTTAACTTGAGTTGTGTGAACAGTTTACAGTCACCTTAGAGAAGACGTATACTTTCATGCATACATCACGTTGTTGATGTCTATCAAAGATTACTGATACACACGCATTTTTCAAGAAAACCCTAATATTTTTATACGGAAAAAAATTTAGAGGAATATGCTTTTTATATCTTATCTTTTGTATAAATGAAAAATTTTTTTTATGTAACTCAATTTTATTAAGTATATTACCGATATCGAAATTAAAATTTTCAGGGTGTTGCCGAATTCGACAGTCAAATTCAGAGGGGTGATATTAGGTTGCATAGGGTCGACAAATCACCGTAGAACAGGGGTGTCAAGCTCAAAAGCTAACTTGATCCGAATAAACAAGGTTTAACTTTAGATGGGCATCAAAAATAGTCAATGTTCACAGAAACGTAGGTTTATTTCGAATAATATATTATAATAAGCATATATATAAAAGAACAAGAAAAATTACTGTTTATATCCGGACACTTGACATTGTGACGGATCTATACGGTTCCTTTCACTAACTCCTTGGTGATTCCTTTAGGGCATGCATTCTTTCAACCAACTTTCACCGAGGACAGGAAAACGTGATTATGCAAATTAAGTTTGATATATATATTCTGTATTCACGAGTTTAAGAAAGTTAATGAAGTGAGAATTGAAGGTTAGTGAAGTGAGAATTGAAAATTAGTGAAGTTGAGGATAGTTCGGATGTGAAGTGAATTAATGGGAAGCTAGCAATCCGGTAGTAGTACGTAAACAGTGTACGACGCGTGAAGTTGGAATCTCTAAGAAGTGCTGAAGTCAACTATTAGTGTTCAAGGCTACGTGAAATAGTTGAAAGGTTTGCAAGAATTCAGGTACTGTAATTTTAGTTTAAATAGAAGTTAGAGAGTTAAATCATTAACAAGCTTTGTATAAGATATCGTAAGGATAGATTCTCTTGATCGTATATACTGTCCCCACGCTATCTTGTCTCACCTTCGTGCTCGAATTGATCAAATTTATCTTAATAAGAGTGTGATTTGTGTCTGTGTTAAATATAGAGATAAATAAATAAAGTTCATCGTGTCGTCTGATCATTTAGTTCCTCCTACATATCTAGCCGGGTAAGAGGGAAGAAGGAATAATAATTCCTAACAACATGTCTTCTCTTAAATTTCTTTCCTATTTCTATCTTTTCAATTTTTATATATTATTTTATGCTTATATATTGGCCGGGCCGCAAAAATGTTCGTTGTGGGCCGCATGCACCCCACGAGTTTGACACCCCTGCTGTAGAAGATGGGATCGCCCACTGTGTTTCGGTGAAAATCGTGATAATAGTAGCCGTCGGGAAGACGATGAGCCAGACAAGGAAAGACACCAAACGAATAGGAGGCCCGTGGTAGGGGTTGAAGAAGTCTGCACGTTTGGAAAATTTCCAACTTTTCCTGGATTTTCTGCAGGAAGTATCAGCAACTGCGCACCAGAATGTGGGGTCCATACATGATGGTGCATCTGCACATTTTTCGATTGCGGTGCGTAGCCACCTCCATGCTACGTATTCCAGGAGGTGGATTGGACGCGGATAACCTGTTACTTTGCCTCCACGCTCCCCGGACCTCAATTTCTTAAATTTCTTACTCGGAAGGGGGCACCAGTAATCGCTTGAGTATAAGACGCCGGTGATTACAGTAGAGAATCTCATAGAACGGATCATTGGCTCTGCAGCTGACATCGCTAGCACTCCAGATTTGTTTGAATGCTTCCGACAATCATTTATCTTTTGGTGTCGACAGTACAATGATTTCCACGAATACAATTTCAAACAATTTTGAGTATTACTTGTTGTAGCATTTCTGAATACGAGCTGTGAAGCATTGTACAGTATTGTATGCTTTATGTCTAATAAATGCATTTTTTTATATCTTACTGCCCCTTTTCATTTCACTTAACATCACACCCTTCATAACTGTTTTTGCGAATTACTTCGATTGAACGTGGTTGGTGGAAAAAAAGAGATTCTTTTCAAATCCATAGTTCCCCTGAAACCCAAATGAGAGTTGATTTCCACTAAACCCGTTCTTGATTATCTCTGCTCAACAAAAGTAACGTGCTTACCCTCTAAAAAGTATGTATCTAGTAGTTAAAAAAAAAGAGATTCTTTAATGAGAGTTGATTTCCACAAAACTCTCTCTCTCTCGTTCTCGATGATCTCTACTCAACAAAAGTAACTTGCTTACCCTCTAATAAGTAAGCAAATCTAGTAGCCCAAGAAAAGATATTCCTTTCAAATCCATAGTGTCCCTGAAACCCAGATGAGAGTTGATTTCCTCAAGATCTGGGAATTCCTACTCATCAGAAGAATCATGTTTGATAATTTCAATTTTGTGAGTTTAATAGTCCCAAAATAAGTAAGATTTTATCTATAATTCCCTCGTAATACCCTACCCCCAACTCCCTTTGATTTCCAGAAAACCCATTCTTAACGGATCTCTATTCAACAAAAGAAAAAAGCCTGACAAATTTCAAGTTAGTTGGCCCAATAAATAGTTTCAGAGATCTCGTGATGAGTAAGTCGTTTTTCTCCTACATATATATACTAGCCGTTACCCTTCCGTTTTACTGGATATTTCATGCCGTGGTATGAATATATACCATTTATTTAGTATAAAATGTATAAATTATTGATATAATAAGTCTTATCATTAAGAATTCAACTGTATTGAAAAACATTCTTATAGCTCCCACCTAAAGATTTAAAAAATACAGGACCTCTAAATAATAATTTCTAATAATTACTGAAATTGAAGTAAAATTATCTTTTACGCTCCCATAGACACTTCCCCTAATTTACACAAAACCCTTTTTTAATGGATCACTGCATAACAAAATAAACGTGCTTGCAAAATTTCAAGACTATGTCTAATAGTTCAAAAACGAGAGTTGTTTTATTAATAAGCTCCGTAACCCCTTTTGAGAATCGATTTCCGTGAGACCCATTCTTTGGGGGATTTAAATTCAACAAAAGAAATATACATACCAAACTTCATTACTCTAGGTCTAGTAATCCGAAAACGGGATATATAAAATTCCTTCCAAGCGGATCTGTATTCAACAAATAAATAATCTATCAAATAAATAGTCTATTGAATTTCAATTCTTCAGGTTGTGGTGGCGGTATCCTTTCTCGGACCCCGCTCACTCCGCCCCCGGCGCGTCTCTAGGAAACATATCATCACCAACAAGCGCCATAATAGCAAATATATTTATTGAAGTCTGACAAACACTTAAACAATCACAAGTTTTTAACTATAAGGAGAAACCTAGGAGTGATTCCCTAATACGTCGATTAATCCTAATACTCAATTCTAAGTAAGCCCGTCTACCAGAATGGACAAGGAGACGATCACTGACCTCGGGTCGGTTCTGAATCTATTATCTTCAATTGTCAATCTAACAATTTACTCTTATAATTTATATCTATTAAACGCGTGCTAAGTTCGTGAAGTAATTCTCCTGCGTTACTTACGTGACAGCTTGGCAACTCCTTCTCCCCTTACAATTACAAAACTTATATAGACTTTATATAGTCAAACTAATTAACATATAGCTATCTCGTGTTTTTCCTGAAAAGGCTGTGAAATAGTATAAATGCTAGCCCCAAAGTTTACCAAGAGGATTAGTACGGAAATCTCGCAAATAGCCCCGTCACAAGGTCTAATAGTTCAAAAATAGGAATTTTTATCTAAACGCCCTTTAATCCCTTGCACCCCTTTTTGGGGGTCGGTGTTTGATAGACCCATTCTTAGAGGAACTGAATTCCAGAAAATGAACTGACCTACCAAGTTTCAAATCTGTAGGTCTAATAGTTCAAAAACGGTAATATTTATCTATAATGTCCTTTAAGACCTCGCAACGACCTTTGGGGTCGATTCACAAACTCTTTTTGTAGTGCATCTCTATTCCATACAAGAAACGGGCCTACCTAATTTCTAGTTTGTATGTCTAATAGTTTAAAAGTGGGAATATTTATCTATAGCGCCTTTAATCCCTCGCAACGCCCTTTATGTGTGTGTGGGGGGGGGGGGTCGATTTCCGTAAAATCTGTTCTTAGCGAATCTTACCACATGAACGGAATTTGCCTACCAAAATTCACGTCTGTAGGTATAACGGTTCCTTAGATATTGTAAGGAATGAGTGAGTGCAAGTGAATCATTTTCTCTGTTATGCATATAGATTTATCAAAATTATTATTTCTTTTTAAAAGAGTTAATTTCCTTGTAGTGTTTAACTCTATATATACGTTTCCTTTTATGATTATAATACCCACTTCAAACCCTCCCTCCAACAACTTTAATCACTCTCAATATATACTCTTAATGTACATAATCACAATTTTAATAAAATTAAACCACTTTACTAACTCCTAATTTTGAATACATGTATCTCATTGACATTATACTTGCCATCCTGATTTATCCTCCAGAGGGCACCTTCTCCGAATTCAGGGCTTGCCTATTAAAGCATTAAATGACCTTGTTGGCTAATGGACACCGTTTGTAATTAACGTCACTTGTCCGAATTGAACTCATAATGCAATTTGACAAGAGCACGAGATGCGTTATGTTGAGCATAATTAATACTTGTATATTAGAGAAGCAAAAGTCTAATGTGTACAGGGCTGAAAAGATTGATGGACGAGACTGGTTAATTGTTTTATGGAATAACTCAATTTTCAGCGGTTGTGGATTTTCCGCGAAGGTGCTTGGTCGTTCCAAGCAAGAATGTTGCTTAATGAGAAATTTTGTTTCAGAATGCGCATTAAAATTTTTTAAGAGTGTAAGGAATTAGCTTATATAGAAAAGTGCAATTTTCACACTGCATATGTTTTTGGTTGCTTATATTATTTTCTCCTTATAATAAAAGTATTAGTCTGTAATAAAGGTAGAGTTTTTCTTTAAAAAAGAACAGAATAATTTGTGTTCCTCAATATGCAATTTTATTTCATGAAAATAAAAAAATATATAGTACTAATTTAAAATCACGAACTCTGCATAAAGGCTTTAGTTTCGAATAATATCCCAATCGAGATCGAGGTTAGGTAAAGTTCCTGTTCGCTAAAAAAATACAAAAAATTATCTGGTATATATTTAACTAACCATTAGCCTCCTGCTCTTCGCATAATCGTGAAAATGACATTGTAAGACTAATCCTGTAATGTTTGGCTATTCCTTCTTCCTTGTAATCCCCCTTGTCTACTCTCGGACCGGCTAGAAGTGTGGGAGCAACTAATTGATCAGACGACATGATTCACTAAAATCGTTTATTTGTCACAAGAATTAACACAGATACAATAATAATACAATTAAGATAATTTAGATCAAAGATTAGAGCGCAAAGGTGAGACCAGTTAGCCTGGGGATAATATTTACGAACATTTAACTAATTTCTACGATAACCCATAACTCTGACGCGCCCTAGCAATTTAGTTTCTAACTTCTATTTAAATAATACGCACACTACCTGAACTCTTGTCAGTCAGAAGTCCTACAGATGAGGTCTTGAGCACTAACAGCTGTCTTGATCAGTTCACATCCAAGTGATCCTCACTTTGGATAACTTCAATTTTACTTTAATAACCTTAGATTTTCACTTCAATAACTCACGATCCTCCCTTCACTAACTCTTTATCCACGCTTCACTAACTCTCAAAACTCAAGAATAAAGAATTTATATAATAAACTTAATTTGCATAATCACGTTTTCTTACCTTCAGTGAAAGTTGGTTGAAAGAAATGTTTCCCCCAAAGAGTCCCCAAGGAATTAGTGCGAGCCGCGTATAAATCTCGTTACAAACCTTCTATATATTTAGACCAGGGATGGCCAACCCAAATGACCTCGAGAGCATCTTCGGAAAATCATTATGATCTTGCGTCGTGACACAAAAAACGAGGTATGCCACAAAAAAAAACGAATCTGATCCAATAAATCACTGCACTTACAGAATCAGTTCTCCTCGTGACAGCACCACCTTTGAAATATCTCCCTTCAGCGTTTTCACACTTCTGCATTCGGTTCTGCTATTACTGGTAATAGTTTCGGAACGAGGGTTTTGGAAGTCCCTTTAGGAGATTTTCCGTTTTTGCCTGAACCTCTTCAACTGAGGTAAAATGGGTTCCCTTTCAGCAAGATTTAACTGTAAGAAATAAAAAAAGTCTCATGGTTCCAAATCAGGTGAATAAGGAGGATGCCCCAATATAGTAATATTTTTGAACGTCAGAAACTGCTTGATAGATAGGGCCATGTGAGCATTGTCAGAGATAGCATTGTAAGATAGATGCATTGTCTTGGTGCAACAGTGATCCATCACTCCCCAATTCTGGCCTTTTTTCCTAACTTTTTCTCGAAGTTTTTTCAGTACTTTAATGTAGTAATGCTGATTAACAGTCTCAGCACTGATGTGATTGGAAACCCACTCATACAACGAATTTTGGTTATGTTTTGGTATGCAATCGCTTACCTTGTGCTCCCAGCAGGTTTTCTTCATTTTCCTTACCAACCCTTCACTCTGAAAACCTCTAATACCTTTAAACCTCATGTGCACGAGAAAAAGTTTCATCCTCATAAGCCTCGGTTGATATTTAAAATGTTTTTATGGCTGATTTCTTAAGTTTCACAAGAAATTTGATGCTGATTCGACTTTTTCCGGCAGAATGCAGTTGCACGTGTTCACTCAATGACGCAGTGCTCCCAACTGGTGAGATTGATTAAGACCCAACTGGTCACATAGATAGAGGAGGAGTGTGGGAAAACGTCAGTAAGATAGTTGTATTCAACTCCACTCCTATTTCTTGCTACACACTTAGTATCTTTTTTTGTGTACCACACCTTGTATATCTTTATTAGATTACAAGGAGACTTATTATAAACATTTATTGGAGGGAAAATTTGAAATGGAATAAATTATTATTGTTATTTTCATTATTTTTCATGTATACAAACATAGATAATTTAATAATAATAAGGTAATGATTCAATATGCCAGCTCTAGCAATAAGCAGCACGATCAAGTTACAGGAATCAATACTGCGGAGTCGCTGCAACGCAATTCTGCTCATTTCTAAGTATGTATAAAACAGAAACAACGTAATAAAATCGAAACAGTTATGGGATATATTTGTTACAAAACGCTACCTAAAATAGAAATATTGCACAAAATAATCGAATTTGGAAAGTTGTAATGAATCTCGCGGCTGTGGGTCGGACATCCCCGATTTCGACTATTGTTACCAAGTCCTAACCATAAGCTTTCAATTGTATAAAAACATTCTTACGGCACTCACTACGAAATTGTTAAACATGTTTCGGATTAAAACATAGACATTTTTCAAATAATAGAAAAGTTGTGTTGTGAATATTTATTTAATATAATATTTGGGGAAAAAATTTCATCAAGAAGTAATTTTATTTTAAAGGAATTAGAATTGTAAATATTTTTTTTTTTTGATTTTATACGGGCTCTTTTGGCATTTATTACATTGTAACCGAGTAATTTAATTTTATGAATTATTTATTTTAACTATTTGAAATAGTTTATTAGTTATTTTTGCATTTCAAAACTTTTAAAATCGCTTTTGAACTTATTTGAATTTTTATGTTAATAAATTCTAGAGGGTATTTTTTTCATTTATCTGTGACATATATATTTATTAACCGAATTTATTGTTAAGTCCTTTGTTTTTAAAATGTATTTGAATCGAAAATTAAAATTTCTGCTGTTTGATCAATGTTTGATCTAAACAGTTTTTAACTCCTTAACTGTCGATTAAAAGATAATAATAAAAGATATTATGGATAATAGTAGATTTTTTTTTCAAATTAACATAGTGACTTGAATTACATTTCTTGAAAATTGATTGACTCATTTCCCTCTGGATTTCCTTAAAATTCAGTGTTAAAGTGATTTTACGTTTCATGCCATCATGGTTTAACGTTGCTTCTGATAATTTGTTCCTCACATAGTTTCTTGGAGATCATATGCATATTTTGTGTTATCATACTGTCCATATATGATAGATATATTTCCATAATCACTATAATTATTTATCATTGCATGTACTCATTATTTTGCTCTTTGCAATCAAATTATAAATTCTGATAGAAATATTGCAAAAAAGTATTGTTTCAATAGTTATAATTTTTTTGCAACATGGTTTATAATTTGTTTCATTTAGTACTGTTGTTGGTTCTGGACTATTTCAACGGGGACCTGTTTTTTCTGTTTTAGGTAGATTTTTTGATTTTAATTTACATTAATTAAATTTTTTTAGTATTGAATTACGTCTAATGCTCTATATTAGATGTATTACAGAGATGTTAGATAGCATTGCAACCCATACCTCATGTAATACTCATTAATTTTTTTTTAGTTGAAGGCTTCCTATTCTTATTTATGAAAGCATTTAGTGAATCAGTTTATAATCATTAATTTTTTCTTTCGGTCTATCTATTGCAGGTTATTTCACCCATAGTTACCATAGCAGAAACTTACTACTGCTATCACTTTTCTGTAATAATTTTTATTTATATTTGCATTCATTCATATCTATTTACTCTTTAGCATGCTAACTTTCTCTCTGGCATTGAAATATTTGTTTTTGTTAAATTATTATTTACTTTGAGGTCAAATTGCAATTTGTTTAAAATTATTTATAATGTAAACATTCATTTGGAAAAAAAATATTTTTAATTTTTGGTTATACTACTTCAATACTACTTCATACAGGATTTTACTCTCCCTAAAAATATTATAATTGCTATAATAGAAGAAATTTGTTTTTAAAACTTAACCCGTGCGAAGAACGGGCATTTCAGCTAGTTCTCTCTAAATCAAAGCTTCTCGTATGTTGCAAAATTGGAGATTAGTTGTACTCAGAAGTAAATAATCAGAAAAAACATTATGAAAAAGGACACAACAAGTTATCAAAAAATATTAAAATAAAAAAAAAAGTGCCACGTTTATTAAAAAATAAAATGTGTCCTTCAAAGTTATTTATCATCTTTTTAAAATTTTGCTCATACATACTCAAGCATGATATGCATTACTTAGCAATTATTTAGCTATTCTAGTAGCATTGACTGTTATCCCTGTGCACAAACAAGTGCAATGCTTGGAGGCTTGCTAAAGTAATTCTTTATTCATGTTGCCATTAGACGTTCTCGTAAATATTTTTTCTACCTTTAAAGCTAATGGACTACTCAACGGATCAAAAAGATATTCTGTTTCCCCGTAAAACTTTAAGACTTATTTGATACCAACTCGGGAGTAAAAATAAATAAAAAAAATAGTTTGGTACTTAACTTCTAATACTGCAACTTTTTTTGTCTTTGAAATTTCTTAAGCCCTAAGAAACTAACGATAATTCTGTTTCCTTCAGCCAGTTTTGAATACCCTTAGGGCGCAATTACTTATTTTTGGAAAATTCTTGAACATACTTATTATTCTTTGTCGTAACACTGTATAGTTTAAATATTTACTGAATAAATTATTTGTAAAGTTTTTGTTGTGGAACATCAAGTAATAGTTAACCATCAGTTGAGTAATTGCACTTTTTAAATAAAAAAAACTCCACTTATAAAACTTCCTTGTTTATTTTCTGAGCCATCTCTTTCTCTTTCTTTCTCTGTGTGTGTACAAATAAAAGAAAAATAACTCGCCCATAAGATGTTTGCGGCAGAATTGTGAAATGTGGTATGTATGATTAAAATATATCTTTCTGGGTAAAGATATATTAAATAAGTGAAAATATTGAAAATAAATGTGATTTGGATGAATTGTCGAAAATCTTTGATTTATTTTTCCTGAAAACGTTTTTTGTCGAACGGATCAACGACTGGATCAAAAGTTGATTTTCATATTTCTACAAGTATGTCATTACACATTCAACAACTGTGTATAAGGCACGGATTCTTTGAACTTTGAGGAAAACGTCCCTTTCCATAAGCAGCCCTATACATAAGATGGATTTCTGTAAGCTCCGTGTTCGTGCGATGATGTTGAAAACACCAGTACGAAATAACATTTTAGAAAATCTATGTTTATATTCACGGACGCAAAAAAGAACATTTCTTTTGCCCTTTTGGAAATAGTTTTTTTAAAAAATGGTTAGTTGCTTTAAATTCTTTTTCATTATATATCATATCAAGGGCAACATTTTTTAAGTTATGATGTCAATCATATGCTTTTGCTATGTTTCTCTGCTACAGTTTTAATTAATAAATTAAATGTAAAAAAACTTTTTTAAGAACAAGCTTTTATTTAAACGCGCTAAAAAGAATAAAATAAACTTTTCCTTTAAAACTTTTTTTACTATCAACTTATAACGTCATTACACAATTTATATGATATAAAAGCTTGTCGCGAGATTTACCTGTGTAGATAAACAAGTAAAATAAATAACTTGACCTGATTGATTTTGGTTTTTAAAAATTCAAACTAAGTAAATATGAGTACCTAAATATTGCGACAAGCTTTTATATCATATAAATTGTGTAATGACGTTATAAGTTGATAGTAAAAAAAGTTTTAAAGGAAAAGTTTATTTTATTCTTTTTAGCGCGTTTAAATAAAAGCTTGTTCTTAAAAAAGTTTTTTTACATTTAATTTATTTTTTACTTTTTAGTTATCGCTGGACAGGTTTCTCAGCCTGTTCAACTCATTGAACGCTGGTTCGCCATCCCTGGTTTAGCTGAATTAATTCTCGCAAAATGGTATTAGACTAAAAACACAATTTTTTTAAATCCGTAATTTTTAAGCAATTTTTTCAATCTTCATGCAGATTTTGGCTAACATTGTTCTACACACGAAAAAAAAAAGGTTTAGTGAGATTATCTTCATAAATGATAAAGTTATTAAATGTTTAATTAAAATTTTGACTATTTTTGAAAAACTTAAAGAATATATTATTTATTTGAAATATTTTGAAGATAAGGTATGTATTTCTCTAACATATTAGAAGAAAATTTTAATTGTTTATTAAAAACTTCAAAAGGCATTTAAATATTTGTATTAATCAATAAAATGCTTAAGACTAAAAACGCATTTTGTAATCAAAAAAGAAAGTTTTATCAAATAATGATAATTTTTTGCTGGACATTGAATATCTTCTACGTAAGAATCTATTTTTTTTAATTGCTCAGATCATCTTTAGAAACTTGATTTTGAAAAAATCAATAATTAAATTCAAATAAAATTAACAGATTCTATTTGTAATTAAATTTAAGGACACATGTCGTAGTGTGTGTTTAGATTACTGGTGATAAAATGAGGTATATTTAAATTACTCGTAGGCTTAAAATTAGAAAATTTCTTTAAAAAATTACTTCATTTTATTGTAAAATTATTTTTTTAATCGAAAATATATTGCACTTCTAGATAATATTTTTCTCTTATTGTTTTCCTAGCGGATTCCTTTTTGATGGGTAAGATACATTAAAAAAATGATCTTTCCGATTCTGTAATTATTTTTTGTCTGAGTTTCATAGATTAAAAATAGATAAATTATTTAAAGAATTTCTTCAATACTCCATCTCAGTTTAACTTGGCAGCGTTGAGAAAGGTATACAATGTACCAATCTACTTGAAAAATAGCTCTACTTTTTTGGTTTGAATTTAAATCCAAGGAAATAGATAGAAATTTGTAAAAAAATTGCATACGTTGTAGAAATTAGATTGTTTTTACGTTGTAGAAATGTAATTATTTTTTAGACAAAGTTAATTAATACTGTCAATAGCGCAACGTTATGAAATTCCAGTTTGGCTGAAAACCGATTTTCGACGCCAACTTTTGTCATTGTTGTAACAATAAAATTATTACAACAATGCAGATATATCCAAGTTGGCGCCCAAAACTAGTTTAACGTTTTTAATTAATATCTTTTTAATTAATTGCAATATCGGAATATAAATGGTCAAAACATGCATTGTCATCCAAACTGAACGTGTATACAAAATTTCAGCTCAATGGGAGGAAGATATCAGCTTCAAAATTGAGTTGCAAGATTCCACCCGAACAAATTACATACATACATACATACATACATACATACATTGTAAGTTAAATAAAAGCTTTTAATAAAAAGTGTATACTAAAAATAAAATATGATAAATATGAGATTCAATGAGAGTAAAGACAAATTCTTTTCAGAAAGTAATTTAAAACAGTATTCCCCATCGGGTTTCAGAATTAAGAGAATTTGCATATTTGATCTAATTCCTTGAAAATTTCTAAATGAAAGGTAAAACTAATGTTTCAAACAGAGATGCAGTTTTTAGAGTCAAGTACATGAATGTACATGTGCGTGTACTGTGTGCATTTAGAAGAAAATTATTTATAAGGAAGCGCACACACTCGCACGCTTCAGTGACTATATTTTAAGTTATCTTGTTTTCAGAAGGCTTCATAATAGACGTTTGGTTTCAAGAAGTTCGGCTCGTTTCTGCGCAGAATCGGTCATTTAGAATGGAGCATTCATTACAACGACATTCGAACAAGGATCAGCTTAAAAACCTTCTATTCATTGTTGTTGTTTTTACTAATACCACCTAATTGGCATGTGACAGATCGAGGCCCATGAAATTCATCATGGCAATGTACTAGATTGTGCACCTGTCGTTAGCCGTAGCCTCGAGGACCATGCAGGAGACAGTACAGTTTGACTCGTTTCCACCCCAATTTTGGGAGAGACACCCTGGAGGTGGTAAGGGGCCTCCCACCTCTCTTCGCATTCCACCAACCTCACGAGAGGACTTGCGGCATGACGGCTATTTAGAGTAACTATGCCACAAATTCACTATACATTAACAAACATCCATGCCTTCTCCGAGATTGGAACCCAGGTCCTACGACACTGCAGGCAGCGTCGCTAGCCACTATACCGAATGAGCAGCCCTATTCATTATAGAACTCATATTAAACCTAACCACTGATTCTTGATGTTCCTTCATTTGTAGAGAGCCAAGGATCCTATCAACTTTGAGGAAAACATCCTTTTGTATTAGCAGCCTTATACATAAGATGGATTTCTGTAAGCTCTGACATCGTGCGATGATGTTCAAAACACCAATACATAATAACATATAATGCAAATCTGTGTTTAAAATGTCAACCAAAATTGGCAGAGAGACAGGTGCGATAGTAAGGTTTGATGCAGGACTGTCGAGCACACCTTTTTATTATTGATAGAGGTTCTGGAATTGCTGTGAGACGTAGATGAAAACTGGAACCACTGTGGAGTTAGCCTTGATTTAATTTTTATGTATGAAAAACGTCCATCTATATCGGAATCATTCAGTTTACGTATCTTAGGAAAGTAAGGATTTTCGCTGTAGGGATTGGTAAGCTGGAATATGTTACGGGGGTGGGAAATGTCAAAAAGCTGGAATACGTTAATTTAGACATTATATTTTGCTTCGTGAATTTTTAAGGTATGTAAGGAATTATTATTCCTTCTTCCCTCTAACCCGGCTAGATATGTAGGTGAAAATAAATGATCAGACGACATGATGAACTCAAATTATTTATTTATCTCTATATTTAACACAGACAAAAATCACACTCTTATTAAGAAAAATTTGATCAACTAGAGCCCGGAGGTGAGACAAGATAGCGTGGGGACAATATATATGATCATGAGAATCTATCCTTACGATAACTTATACAAAGCTTGATTTAAGCAGCTTGTTAATGATTTAACTCTCTAACTTCTATATAAACTAATGTTGCAGTACCTGAATTCTTGCAATCTTTAAGCTATTCGACTTGGCTTTGAACACTAATAGTTTACTTAAGTCCTTCGAGATTCCAAATTCACGCGTCGTATACTGTTTACGTATACCTATTACTGTCGATTTGTTGGCTTATCATGAATTCACTTCACATCCGAGCTATCCTCATTTCACTAATCTTCAATTCTCATTTCACTAACTTTTTAAAACTCGCGAATACAGAATAAATATATAAAATTTATTTGCATAATCACGTTTTCCTGTCCTCGGTGAAAGTTGGTTGAAAGAATGCTTACCCTAAAGGAATCCCCGAGGAGTTAGTGCAAGGAACCGTATAGATACGTCACAGGTAAAACATATATGAAATTATTTCATGTATCTTAATCTAAATATTTTTCTTGATACATCTTTGTAGTGAAGAGTCAGTGAAATCATGCAGTTACTTAAAAAGATGTGATGCAATTATTCTCATTTCGATGTGTTGTGTGTTTCTAACTTACCCAAAGAATTTTTTGTTATCCAATAATTACACGACTTACTATCAGATTTAAGATTCTTTATTCCTAAAATTTTTACTAAGATTCTATTTCATCAAAAGAACCTTGCCTCCTTTATTGACATTTTTGGGTTATTTTTATTGCTGTTGCCAGATTACTCTTTCCGAGGTTCTTAAGCGTAAAAAAACGATGGCAATCAACCAAATGCTTATGAAAGTTCTATGTGGTGCTTGTAAGTAAGATTGATGATCCAACCATGCAAAATATTTTTGGCAAATTGGAAATTAATTACGTAGTCTATTCATTAACGTTTAAAAGCTAGTTTTACCTTCGTTATTAATCATTCTTTAATTTTAGGTTTTAATAAATTAGAACCAGAGTAATTTAAAGAAAAAATTGGTAAAATTTTTGCAGTCTTTGTGGGATTTTTAGATTGGTAAAATATACTTTTAGACATACTCACATCGGTATATACAGGCTACCAATAAGAGGAAATAATTACTGGAATAAAATTGAGATTTAACCAAAAAAAAATCCGAAACTTATATCTTACTTTGACTGATTAATCATCATATATTGCATATTATTTCATTTGAGATCTTTAAAATCTTTTTTTACTGGATATTTATTTAAAAAATTTCCTCTTTTCCTCATAGTATATATGTATAACGAATTACCGAGGGGATTCCCATTTAAATTAAGATATGTACGATCCCGTGGTTGTTGATTTTGTTGCAATTGATGAGGATGGATATATGGGCTCTTGTTTTATGTGGCATGTAGAAAACATTCATACAAACATAGAGCAAGCACATAGCACACATACGACACATGCACGTTTTACATGACGAGGACAAGAAGCGGCTCTGAATTTTGATAAAGGTTCATCTTTGGGCATATAGGCTGCAAAACAGGCCTCAATCCCATATCTGAGAGTCTGATAAGGAAGCGATGAAAGTTGGAACTTTTCAATCTGCGATATACTTCATGGCGATTAGTGGAAAAGAGGAGGCGAGCCTGAATTCGATTTCTTGATCTTTTTTTTGAAGAAAATTTGGCACGGATGAGAGCTCAGCAGCTGCTCTATGATTGTTCATTGCATGGTGATTGCAGAGACTCTAATTGGCTGCCCAGGAGGTCGAAAAGTAAAATATAGGAAAGTGGGAGGAGGCTCTGAATTTTCGATGGATTTTCGGCTTTATACAAAACGCCTACCAGAAGTTTCTTAAAATCACATGACTCGAAAAGCTCATCTGATTTGCTGACAATTATCATATGAGGTGAATTACATAACCACTAATCGAAATACGCTGAGTGAATAATTTCGACGAGTTAAAAGTTACGGTTATAACTCCCTTTAGTCGGGTAACTAATTATTACTTACTTACACGAAGTTCTAAAGGACCTTCGGAATTTTCTTTTTACAGAAGCCTTTAGAGGATCAGGACCATTACAAACTAAAAAACAGTCAAGAGAAAATTAACGTGAATTATTACACTTTGAATTAGAACAACTGAGAATTAAAACATTCAACAAGAAAGATATACTTCACTTTCATTAAATACGGCTTTCAGAAATTTCAGCAATTTTTTCAAATTTCAGATCAAACTTTCAGAGATTCAAACTAATCTTATGCACACTTATAAGATCAAGTTCATTGTTTTAAAAATAAATTGATTTAAAAAATCAATAGCGTTTACATTTTAAGAATTTTTGTGTTGATAATACCTTCACACGAGGCACGTACACCGAAGAGGAACCGAAGGAAAGATTTCCAAAAGCAACTCTAGTTTGTTTCAAATGACCTTGGCTATATATAATGGAGGTATTCGCAATTAAGGCAGCATGTTTGAAATAAATTCAATGTGTAATAATGTACAATTCTGGAAACATATCGTGTTAAGCATATTTAATAGGCACTTCGAAAGCAAGCAATTCACGTTTTAAATCAATTAGAATAGTGAATATGAGTAATGGAAGGATAAAATTAGGTTTCAGTTATTCATCTACGCACGATTCAATTATTAGCTTTTGACATTTTCGCCTTTATTGCTTTTGAAAGCGTGTTATTTGCTTTATTAAGTTATTCCTAATTGGAAACATATGCATACGTATTAGAAAATTTGTACCAGTAGCGTATTTGAAATGAATCGAAAATAGAGAGCCTCTGCAGTATGAAGAGTTAGACATATGTTACAAAATTAATTGCACTGTGTTAATTCATTAGATTACAGGATTCATTACAGGAGTTGCTGTGCTTATATAAGAGTACTAGCCGTTACTCTCCCGCTTCACTGGGTATTTCATAAAGTTTTATATATATATATATATATAAATTATTGAGATATATAAGTCCTAGCATTAACAATTCGATTGTATTGAAAAATATATTTATGCCTGTAATTCTCGAATCTAGATAAAAATGGACAGACCCTCAAATTTGCATTTTCTAATAATCTCTAAAATTGAAGTATAGAATGATGTTTGCACTTTCGTAACCCTTTTACCCAGTGGATTTCTGCAAAACATGTTTTCGATGGATCTCTACTCCGTAAAATAAACATGCAAGAGCCAAATTTCAAGTCTAAATCTAACAGAGCAAAATAGAAGTTTTTACTATCAATTCGTTTAGAGTCGTTCTCCAAAATAACCGTTCTCAGTGGATTTCAATTCAACAAAAGAAAAATACAAACCAAATTCCATTATTATAGTCCTTGTAGTTCAAAAGAAGAATTTTTTTTTCAATACGCCCCAGCAACCCCCTACTCCCCCCAAGAATTGATTTCCGTAAAATACATTCTTAGTGAATTCCTATTCAACGAAAGAAACATGCTCAACAAATTTAAAGTATGCGGGTCTAACAATTCAAAAACAGGAATTTTTTTCTATAACTTTCCTTGACCCCCTCAACCCTTCTTAGGGGTCAATTTTCGTTTTACTCTTTGTTAGAAAAACTCTATTCCATAAAAAGAACATGCCTACCAATTTTCTAGCTGGTAGATCTCATATTTTAAAAAAGGATTATTTTTTCTATTATGCCCCTTAATCCCCCGAAATGAAACTTGGTGGTTGATTTTCGCGAAACCCATTTTGTTACGGTTTTCTACTCTACAATAGGAATCAGCTTACCAAATTTCAAGAAGTTTAAAAAGGGGAATAATTATCTACACCGCCTCTTGGGGGTCTGTTTTCACAAAACTCATTTTTTAGGGGAATTGTACTTTATGAAAGGAATCTGCTTACCAAATTTCAATATTGTACGTCGAGTAGTTTAAAAATGGAAATAATTATTTATAATGCCCCTTGCGTTTTGAATTTCGCAAAATCCATTCTTATCCGATCGTTACTCCATTAACCCGCGGTCACTCGCGCCTGTTTTTGATACCGCCATTACTCGCGGGGTGTAGAGAACACCCCAAACTTTGAACGCGTTTATTTAAATATGAAAAAAATAAGTCAATGATGCACATTTAAAAAATACAAGATGTTTTTTGTATAATACAAATAAAAATAATGAATTTATTTTATACAAATGAGACTAACATTAATTTAAACTAAACCTACAAAGTTATCAATTTAAAATACAAAATTTTATACTTTTTGATAAACCACAAGTAAAACGTTTATACCATTTATAAACTTACTTTGTAATTAATGTTATGTATAATAGAAATTAAAAACAAATATTTTAATCATTTTCCAAAATTCAAAGCAGACTGTATTCATATGCTTTTAAGCACATATTTTTCTTACATTAAAGACAAAAAAATGGGTTTTACATCTTTCACCCGTGGAAAACAGTGCAGAGCCCCTTTTTTTGGTGGATTAATTCTCTTTTTACTATCTTCTGTGTCAATAAAGCCTATTTTGAATTTTTTGTCAATTATTTGTTTCCGTAAATATATTTGTTGTTTCTTGCTCACAAGTTTATTCCAGTTCTTGTTCCCTTTCCTTGGAATGGTATATGATTAATATACGATTCTTCGTAAAATTATATATCTTTTTAAAATTTCAATTTAAGATGCTACATAGAGAAGTTTCTTTCGGTTTATATGGAAATACAGATTCTGTTAAATTTGAAGTTTTGCTTAAAATGTTCTAATTTCACTTGTAATTTTGTGTGATAAATTACATGAAAGTATTTTAGGAAATTTATACAAACATTTCGTATTCTTTTTAAAACTTCTCATCATTATCAGGATTTCTTTTTTTTTTTAGTTTATTTCTTTTGTCTCTGCTCCACTCGTTATTTTATAACATCTTAGAATTTTGCATATTTTAAGATACGAAAACTAGAAAAAACGCTGTACATTTTCCCCATTAATTTCTACGGTATTAGCACATCAAAGAAATAGGGAAATTTCACAAAAGAATTTTCTGAGCATATTTTAAAAGTTAATTTAATTTTAATATTCTTTTTTTTTACTTTGGAGAAGCTGCTTTTATGTTAAAAAGAAAATTCGGAATGTTTCTCCCGATAAGAAAGAATGCTCTAATTTGAATAATTTTAACTTTCTCGTCACATATTTTAAAAAGTTACTCATCTCCATTTGAGTTTTTTAAAAATATTTTTCTGCACAATATTTCATCCTCTACATTCTAATTTGAAACAGTTTTATCACGTTATTCGATGAGATGAAATTTAACATATTATTTGGATGTTATTACATTTTATAAAGGCACATACATTAAAATTCAAATGAACTAGTAGAGCGTAATTTCTTTCTTGAAAGCGTTTTTCTTTTGGATCTTATATTTTACAAGATTTTTAAGCTGCATTTTATCATTTCCCTTAGTGTTGAAGAATCGGATTGAAATTCGAAACCCATTTTCTAATAGAAAAAAATTAATATGAATATATAAATCAAAATATTTCAAACATTTGTATCCGTTCATTAGAATATTTTCATAATATTTAGAACTCTAGCTGTCCTATAAACACACACATAGTTGTTTCATTTTAATACATTAAATAAGAAAAATCTCTTGCTATTGTTGAGTAATTTATGAAATATAACGTCTATTTTGTTCGAAAAAAAAAACAAATATATTCGAACGAAAAACAAAGAAATTGCCGTGCCCTTAATATATTTTGTTATTTAATATACAGGGCGATTTATAAAGAAGTATACAGTTTGGATGCGCTAAAAATTAAAAACAATGTAAGATATTGAATGTAACTTGGAACACACAGAACGTGACATTTTGTTAGGGAAAGTCACAAATGTTTTTTATGTGTGAACCCATTTAATCACACGACACACATCGAAACGGTAATCCCTTACTGCAGTGCTTCTCAAACATTTTATACTTGCGACCCACCATTCAATCAAAATTTTCAATACGCCCCCTCCATTCATTTAACAATGCATTAAATTCGAAAAAACAATACTTTGATGCTAAAGCTACAATACAACTTTAACCTCTTTAGTGCCACCGGCGTATATATACGACTTTAACTTCGTTAATGCCCCCAGCGTATATAAACGTCTTGCTCTGCCAATGCGCAAATTGCCCGGACGTCTATATACGTCTTTTCGAAGTACGATTTTTTCTGTACACTTGTATCCATAAAGTTATTTCGAAGGCTTTGGAATTTGGAATGCAATAAAAGGACATTGACAGTGTTTACGAAGGATATTAGAGGGTTTCTTTTTATATATTTTCTTCCCCTCCCCTTCAATAAATCACATACGGGTGCATACGTACAAAACGGTGGCATGGGGGGGGGAATCACATAACTTTTAATCGGCAGTTAAAGGATTAGTTATCAATACATTGAGATAATTGTTTCTTTTTGCATCTTATTTTATATATGGTAAGCCAGTGAAATCACTGGTAATTATTAAATGTGTTCTTAGCTTAATATTGTTAAATTAATTGTAAAATACATTATGCAGTACTGGTACATTTATGAGTGTTAATACTTTTTTAAAATGTTTTTTTTCGGCTTTTCAATATACTCGTGCCCCTCTCCTAGGGTCATCACGCCCTTCTAGGGGGACGCACATCACAGTTTGAGAAGCACTGCCTTACCGCCCAAACGTGTGTTAAGGTATCCGAATACCTTAAGATTGCGAATTTTGCAAAATATTAACAAATTTGTTTTTATGATTTTATTTTATAGGCCATCTTATTAGCTTTATAAAAATACCAAGTTTATTATTTTCCGTTCACTGGAACAAAAATTACGAAGCAAACAAATCTGCTTTTGCTACAACAAATTTTAGTAAAAGCAGATGCCATTACTTTAAGCAAGATGTCATACATTAAAACGCGTTTTACTCGAAATATGTGTGTTTTTAAAAAATACTCAAAGGGGGACAGTGATTGCTCAAAAAGTTTTGAAAATAATTAACTGAAATGTTTTGTGTATGTCCTGTATAATAGTATAAGTGTTTTAACCTTCAGATTTATCAATCACTGTTTTATTACAAAATTTACAGTACCTTATGTGAATATAATCACTGATTTTTAAGCAATTTCGTATAATAAAGATAATGTGCTCTAAAAATAAAAAGTTTTTGTAAAAATTAAAATATCTCTTATCCTGAAGGTCATTTCGAAAAGGAATAACATAGCAACACATCAGAGTTGAAAAATTGAAAATCTGTACATAATCTTTTGGTACAGAATGGGCCACGTTTATGTTATTTTTGGTCAATTTTTACCTATTTTAGTAATAATAATTTCTTTTTCTATTTTTACCTTTAACATATTTTTCTTAAAATGTACTGAACAAATCTAAAAACTACAAAAAAAATCTCCATATCTCTATTTTTTTAAAAAAATAAATTATAGCAAGTAGTCGAATACCTTAAGGTATGAACTACATCGAAAGCGGCTATGATATTATATTTTAGCCTCGTCTAGGTGTTTTGCACAAACACCCTGAAGTTTAAAATTTTCCATACCATTGTTAGATAGATTTTCTAGTTGGTGGTTATTTCCTTAATCGTGATAAAAAATGAAGTTGCGAAGCAGTTGCGGATTTCATTTTGCTAAATTCAGGAAGACAAAAAGCCTCTTCCATTAAAGATACCGTCATTTTGACTACTTAGTCACATGGCACACACGGCCGCTGTTGCTTATGTCACTTTTGTCAGGGGTGAGACATAAATCTTAAAATTACATCTACCTTACGGTTCATTGAGGTGTGGCACCTGTCTTTGATTATTACTGTTTTACAGCATCTGGAAATTGTATACTTTATGAATCACCCCTTATTTATATGTTTAAATGGTTTCTTAAAATGTGCTTTGTGTGTGTTCTATATCTATATGTGTAAAAGTGGATGTTTGTATGTATGTATGTATGTATGACTTCTCTTCACTCCAACACCGTTCAACCGATCACTTTGAAAATTGACATGTGCATGTATTTTTTTGGTGAAGGTTTTTGTGCAGTTCTCTTTGTTATCGCTCCTCACCAGATGGCGCTACAGCATATCAACTTCTGCACCGTTTCTTCTATATATATGTGTAAAATTACACACTTTATTTGAGGTATTTGTAGTTCTGTTTGTTGTCATGGCATAATTGAGTAGAACCATCTTGTTAATTAAACATCTTGAAATTTAATTTAGTTATTTAAAAGACACTCACAATACAGACGTTTAACTAGCAGCACATCGAAAAACAATACACGCTTGGCTTACTGGACATTCACAAAAAGCATTCTTTTCCCGTTCCCGAGAACTCAACCTTTATAGTTTGGGTTAAATGGAATTTGTTAGAATCGTATGATTTCCGGTGACAACTTTTCTGATTGGTCCAAACACGCGAGTGATACAAGTTTGCATCATCCAATTTTAAAAGCACGAACGTTTCAGATTTGGGAGATAAATTTGTGAATATTGCCTGTTAGGTGGGAATGAACATGAGTTAAAATCATGGGAGAAAATTTGAGGTTTGTGACTACCTTCGGAGCATTTTTATATCAATATATATACAGGTATTAGATTGTAGTCTATAATACGGATAAAACTAAAAAAAAAAACATTTTTTGAAAATTTCAATTCAACACCTTAAAAAGAAATCCTGCAGTGAACTTTTACCCTGAAGAAAAAATCGATAAACCATTGTTTCACATAAAATGCATTTGAAGATTTAAATACAGTATGAAAAATTTTCTACCTGTTGTACATTTTTTAAAATTACCATATTTATAGCTCAAGCTCTCTTTAGCTAATTTGGAATTTTTTTTACACTTTTTCTGTTTTGTAGAGAGTTTTATAGACTATGACAATTTTTGTTTTCAGTGAAGCTTTGATGAAAAATTGCAGTTACAATCTTTTACACAAAATTCAAAAGAATGTATTCAAATAATGTTTCTACAGTACATAAATAACATCTTTATAAGTATTAGGAATTAAAAGATTTGTAATACTTTTGAAAGTTTTTAAATATTCCAAATTTTGTGCAAAAACTCGATTTTTTAAAAAATTAATGATTTTTTTTCATAAAAAAAAAGCAATAAAGTACATAAATATATACAAAGAGATTAGATTTTGATTCACAACGCAGATAGAATGAAATAAAACATGTTCTGAAAATTTCAGCTCAATATCTTAAAAATATTTTGTGCAGGGATCTGCTTCTGGTTTGTAAATTCCATTTACTAATTATTAATAGCTTACTAATTATGCTATAACTTTGCTTCTAAATATCGTGGAAACAAAAATAGAGAATTTTGGAATCTTAAATGTAGGGCAATAAAATAAAAACATAAAAGAAATTTCGAAACTTTTAACCAAAACGGCGAATTTGAGGTAGTCTTTAACCTTAAGTGAATTATCACATATGTGTCTATATTCATTATTTCACTCAATTAGCCATGTTTATTCTGATGAAAAATTGATTCTGGCATTCTCTTCCTCCTAATTCCTCATCATTTCTTCAACTTTCCAAACTATAAGAAACTGTCAATAATTTTGTTGTGGCTAAGTCATGTTGAATTCCTTCAGGGGGCAATTAATGATTTTTGAAAAATTCTTAATGAAGTATTGATGGTTTGTTAGTGTAGACTACTAACAAGAGTCCCCCCCCCCTTTTAAATTTCCCGAATAAAATATGCACTGGCGACTATCTTATTTTCTTATCTTTTAATAACTATCGTTTATTTAAGAACAAAATGCATAATTAGAGGTTTCTCAACTTTAAACTAAACATTTTGATAAAATGTAGCGCAAACTTCAAGAAATTCTAATCTGTTAATTGAACCATTTTTAAACTCTTTGTTGAAGACATTGGACGGATTTGTTTTACTTTTTGCAGAGTATTTTGTTACTTTAAGTAATAAAAGTAAATTTATATAAAAAATTAATCCGTCGTAGCTTTAGATCGATTTTTATGTTCATCGTTTTTAATTTTATCCAAAAACTGTATGGATTAAAAGCGTTGACTGGAGTTAAAAAGGAGAAAAAGAAATGAAATAACACGGCCTTTTGGAAAGTATATGATTTAATATTAGGATAAACTTTAATCAAAGTATTATATCTCTTATTGACTGTGTTTTCAAATTATAAATTTAAGAACGTTCAGTAGTTCTTTTTTAATTCGTAGTTTTTTTTTTTATAAAAACGTGTTTATTTATTCGTAACATATTCTAACGGAACTCAACCTTAATTGAAAATTAATAAATGTAAGATGGTATATTTATCACCAAAAATAGTTATGAGATTTCATAAAAATAATTAAGCTACTGAAACGCGCACGCACGCGCACACATAAACACGCACGCTCACAAACTCGCACGCACAAAAACACGCACACACACAAACACGCACGCACTCAAACACACGCACGCACACACACGCACACACAGTGGTCCTGGTCGCGAACTTGGGGAAGGCGTGTCATGAGTTCGAGCCCTTGTGCTACCAAACACCCACCGTGTTGAGGAGCTCGTGCTCGTTAAATCTGTTGAAGATCAAGTCCTTCCACTGGCGTGGTAGTTAGGAGAGAGGTATGCCAGGTTCAACTGTCATTCTCGTAACTTGACCGTGGTTTAAAAGTACGAAGTCTGTTCCCCATAACCCTCAGTGCGAAGTTGATAAATCCTCACTATTTCATTAAAATAATTCTTCGCTTTCTTTGGCACTCATTGGAAAGCATGCATTAGTTGAAATTTTCTCCCTCGTGGCTCGCATGTAAAGGGTTCGAATCCAGGTGCCACTGAAAACCCGCTTTATAGAGGGGTTGAGTTTTTGAGCTCGAAGCTTGAATTCCTATCATTGGTGCGATGGGGTAATTAGGAGAGGAGTATGCCAGCTCAGATTGAGTTCTCGCCACTTGACTGGGGCTCAAAATTGCGAGAGGTCCATTTATTTATTTATTTTACACTGCTTCTTTCTTCCTTTATGTTTAGTGGTCAAGATAACGATGAGTGTAAGTAAGTGTAACGGTATGTGGTCAAGGTTTTAGGTTATGAGTTCGCTGAAGACCCGCTATGTAGGGGAGTGATGCTCGTAAAATCTGTCGAGAGCTCAAATGTCCTCCCGTTGGTGTGGAGTGGTAATTAGGAGAAGGTGTACCAGCTCAGGTATCATCCACGTCACTTGACCATGGTAAAAATTACGTGATCCGTCACCAAAAGCCCTATAGTAGCTGAACCAAGCGATGTAAATATTCACACCCGAGGAGGGGGTCTTAAATATGTAATCTTTCTTCTGGTGCTGAATCATTTTTTCTTTAAACTGAAGGACAAATTAAGACGGGAAAATATCAACAGGAAATGATGTCGTCTATTGCAAACATGAATCGAAAGAATAATTATTACTATTACTATCCCTGCCTATTTTCCCCTTTGGGTCTGTACGGTGTATTCATATGAGATAGTTTTATTATTTTTGATGTATTTGTAAGAATGCTGGAATAATGTATATTGATTTTTCTTCTTATAAACTTTTACTTTTTCACAATTCCTACTATTGGTTCTCTCTCTCTTCATTCTTTAAACTTGCAGTGGGTGACACACTTGATGCTAATACAGTTTTTACAAATATTAGTTCATTAAATAAATTAAAAAATGAATAAATAGCAACAAACACAAAAATAATAATCCAACAGCAGGAAAATCGAAAGAAAGGAAAATTGTTCGTTGTGTCCCTGTAGCGCTATGAATAGCACGTTGAACTTCCAATCCAAAGGTCGGGGATTCGAATCTCACCTGAAATGTCCTAATTTCTGAAAATGTGATTTCTTTTTTACTATACTATTTTGTTAGAATAATTAAATTTAATGAATGAATAAATAATAATAAACAAAAAAAATAGCCCAACACCATATACAAAAAGGAAAATGGAAAATTGCATGGGAAATAGCTTTCTATTTTGTCACTTAATATTGTGATTCTGTCATATGTATATGCATATTTATATTATAATTGTAACTATTTAATAAAAAGTAACTAAAATAAAATAATTCTTTGTTGACCTAAGTAGGAATTGACTAAAATTTTTTTTTTTTATATTACTTGTTATTATTATTATCATTATTGTTGCTTTGAAAATTTGTATTATGTATACGTATGTATGTCATATAGTTACCTTTAAATTTGTATATCTTATTATACTGTCTTTGTCTGCTTAAAATGTAAACTTTGATTTTTTTTTCAATGAAGAATGCACGTGGGGGTGGTTGTTTTCTGAGGAAATATGTGTAGCTCTAAGCCCTCTTCGGGTGAGCTCGGCTCCTTTTGGCTTTCTGCTAATAACCTTCCTGAGGCTTTATAATGCTACATTTATGTAACTGTAACTCCTAGAATTTTCTCACCAATTCATTAAAATCCACTACAGTCCTTTGTCTGAGGTGAATAGAGCCCTATTACAATATACAGTAAGACCGCTTAATTACCTCTAGTTATAAGCATCCGTATTTCCGAACCGTATGGTGGTATTACGGTGAACATCCCCTGAATTACCTCTGGAGACTAACAGTTTCCAAATGCAGATGCTATCTACTGAAGTATTAAATGATCCCTTTGGCTAATGGGTGTCTCCTGTAATTAGCGCCGCTAGTTTGAGGGAAGCTCAAAATGCAGTTAACGGGGGATTCGAGATGAGATGTGGAGGATCTGTTGGATGCTAGGTTCACACGTTTGGAGTCGAGTATAACTGTGAAATTGATTGATGTAAGAAACTGATTTAAAGTTTAGGTTTATATGCGCGGTGTAGTTCTTGATATATTTTAAATTTCCTATGCAGATTTTCTTGTAAAACTGAATACGTCTGTTGGGATATTATTGATAAGTAGGAACAAAAACGTCTCAGGGGTGTTAACTTTCTCTATAGGGCTAAAAATATGAACAATATTCAAATTCATATAACTCTTTGAAATTAAAATTTAATAATTCGAATCTTTTACACATTATTTATAAAGGAATGGGGCTTCAGAAAAGTGTAAAATGTTTACAATATAATCATAATTTTAAAAATTACAAGCGCATGAAAATAAGAAATATTATTTAAGTTTTACGTTGCACATGATATTTTCAAAAGTAGTAGCTTTAATTACTAGCAATGAGTTGATTTATAAAGTTAAATGTACCCTTATTACACGGTAGTAATTTTAAATAAATAGAATAATAAATTAAAATTTTTTTTAAAAAATAAAAAAAAATTTTTAAAATTTTTTTAAAAGTTTTAATATTTTTTTTAATATTTTAAAATACGAAAGATATAATATTCTTAAATTAATAGGGTTTAAAAAGTATGATATATTTTTATTTTGTGAAGTTTTATACATCAAAGGCTACTATTTTAGAAAATAGCGTGCGCAATGTAAAAATTACTTAATATTTATTTCAAAAGTATTTCTTACTTGCATATGCTTATAATTTTTAAAATTATGATTATATTTGAAACATTTTGCAACTTTTTGAAACCGTAATCCTTTGTAAATAATGAGTAAAAGATTCAAATTACTTAATTTAAATGCATACCTGTTTGAAAATTGTTTATATTTTCACTCCTCGAGACAAAATCAACACCCATGAGACCTCTTAACGCACATTCATGTTAGACGTGCAGTTGAAAAATGATCGTATGGTGACAATGTGAAACATAATTTTTAGAATATATATGTATATATAACATAATAAAATAAAATAGAATTGTAATTCCTACAAAGCAAAGAATGGGTAAAAATGGATTTTAAAACCTATAAAAAACCCGTCAACACATAAGTAGACATATAAGAAATCATTAGACCAAAATGGAAAAGTATTATGTTTTCTATAGGGGGGGGGGCTGTCGCTGATTTTGAACAGAGAAGTAGGGTTAAACTTGCTTTACCGGATCCAACCTTCCCCTACAGCAGAAAATTTCGCCATAATAGTGCAATCAGAAGTGAAGGAAAAAACATTGAAAGAAAAATAAAGATATATATTGTGTGCATGTGTATAATGCAGTATTTGTGTGTGTATTTGTTTTCAAATATTTCCAAAGTTATAATTTTCACACAGTTAGCTTGTCAGAGGTCTACTTGTGAATATTAATATTCCTTTTCCCATAGACTGTATTTGTATAAAATTGGATTCGAAACAATTTATTAATATTCCCATTTTTCACAACCTACAAAACTTTAAAGAAACCAGGTACCACCAGCTTGTATCTTTTGTGATATTTTAATGGAAAAATATTGGCTAATATTAGTGACGTGTTACTTTTCATTCACTTAAGATTTTCACTTTGGTTAGTCAGTGATTTAACTTCACATTATTACATTATTTTCTTTTCATAAAGTCCTTTTGTAAGTATAATTTTTATGTATTATATTTCGCTGATACTTCTCAAATCTCCATTTGATCTTCTTTCTTTTTTGGCTAATTTTGGAATACTACTTGTCGCATTTTTGTGTTTGGATATTTCTATATTAGCCTACATGGTAATATACAATATTTCTATGTTAGAACAGGGGAAAGCGTGGTACCATCAAACTAGTTCAATCCACTTTTTTCGCTTTCAGCCTGACATTGCTTTTTAATTTTCTAGTCTTCAGTCATTTTTTATATTTTTTTATTTGAATTTTTCTACTTTATGTTACATATTGTACTGTTTTGGTGGATTTTCCCATTAATTTTTCTTATATATATATATATATATATATATATATGTCTTTATTTTTCAAAAAATGGAATCAGTGTATAAGTTTGACAAATTATTTCAGGTTCATTTTTAAACTTTTCAATATTTTGGTTTTAAAAGTTTTGAATAACGCATTCAGAGTTAAAAAATGTAAATACAATTAAAATTGGTGAAATGAGTTACACATTTTTAAAATTTAAGTATCTTGACTTCAAAAGAAACTTTTCTGTAAGTAACATAAAATAATTTTAAATGGCAATAATTAAGTTAAAATTTCGATACAGTGAAACATTTTTGGCACAAAAAATCTTTATATGTTTTGATACTAATAACAGTATTTGAAATAAAACGAGTCGAGAGTATAAAAATATAATACATAGAATTTTCTTTTAAAATGATTTTTGATTATGGTTTCAGAGACAGTTATTACGATACATATTTAAATAATATTTCTTCTGATTAACTACTTAGAGCAATCTAATCTTTCACTTGCTTAAAATAATTTTTTTTTTTTTGCCTTTTGAGCTTTTTGTGAAAGAATACACAATAATAGAAGGCCATCAGAGCTTTTTTTGCAGACAAGATGTCGGTTAGGCGCGTCGTGTTCAGAATAAAATCCTTTGTCTGAAGGACGTTATATTGTGATATTTTATTAGACATCGTGTCAATGCCTCATTGGTCGTTGAAAAGTAGTGTAAGTCATAAACAAAGGGTTCGGATTCTTTGTAATAAGAAACTCAGTTGAAAGTTAAAAAAAGTAAAATGTCTTCTAATACGAAATGTGGGCATTCCCTTCGGAAGGTTCAAGTTACTCGAGCGAGAGGTTTTGACGTGTAACTGTTTTATATTTCAAGACCGACGCGTAATCTCTGAATATAAACGGTTTTGTTGAAGGAATTTTGAAATGTTTTACTTGAAATTGAAAGGAACTTATTTAATAACATAATAACTAGATCTGCTTTAATTATTTTACATTCTATTCATTTTTATTGAGACAGTATACAATTCGATAAGAAAATTAATGTTATTTTGTCGGTAGATAAAAAAATATTGAAAAATATAATAAATGTAAATTCGTATACTTATTTTTGAAAAAAACAAAGCATATAAATATATTGATGCAAGTAGTTGAAGTAACCATGAAACGAATTAATTAAAATGCCTATTTACGTGCTTTTAATGCCTCCTTTTCATGTTCTTTAAAAGACACATGAATAGATGAAAGTGACTGTATAATAAATTTACGTCCCTTCTTCCCTGTGACCCGGCTAGAGGTGTGGAAGGAACTAAATGATCATACGACATGGATAAACTTCAATTATTTTATTTATCACTCTATTCAACTCAGACCCAAATAACACTCTAAAGAGGATAACTTAAATCAGTAATAGAACGGGAGAGAGACGAGATGGCGTTGGGGAAAATATATTCAATCATGCAGCTCTACTTTTAATATAACTTTATACAGAGCTTAAGTATTCAATGACCGCACAATTCTAAACACCAACTTGATTTATGATCACTGTACCTGAACTTTTGCAGTCTTCTAATCCTTTTGCGTTGACTTTAACTCGTCTCCAATAGTTAAACTGATGATTTTCTTAATATTCTGACTTCTGGCTTCCTACACTGTTTACGTATACGTTTCGCTGCCGCGATTTACTTCACTTCCAATCTATTCACAATTCACTAACTCGCAACCTTGCGAATAAAGAATATATATATTAAACTTAATTTGCATATCACGCTTTCTGCTCTTCGGGGAAGGTTGGTTAAAAAATGCTGGCCCAAAAGAATTCCTCAGAGGTTAATTGAAGGCTGCGTATAGATCCGTCCCAACTGTAGGAACCTGAATTAATTTTAAAAAAACCCCCATTTTTCACAAACATACGTGCTTGCACATAAACCAGGGGTGGGCATTAAGTCGATCGCGATCGACCCGGTGGACGTCCGAGACATTTTGGGGTGATTGCTTCTACTAATGCCCAAGAAGTGCATACTGAAAAATGTATTTGTGGAACACCGATGCCAACTAATCTGGAGACTGGGTGGACCTCAATACCTTGAAAAAGTTAGAAGTAGCCCAAACCCAGAAAAAAAAAAGTCTGCCTAACCCTGACATAGGCAATCAAATATCAAAAATATATTTAACTATTTTGGGAGAAGTTGCTTAAAACATATTATTGCAGCAAATTTTAAAAAATTTGCTTCAAGAGGAACACTATCATCTACCATAGTTTCAGCGTACTAAATTGTATAAATCTGATTCTTTCCATCTTTACGCTACGTGCTCCTCCACACATACAAATACTTTATTTTATTTATTTGGATCAGGAATAAGCATTAAGCCGATCGACTGGTGGACCTCCAAGACCCAAGACGCGCATACTAAATTAAACATTTATGGAACACCGACGCCAGCTAGATTGGGGAATCGGCTTTTCACAAACGATGTGACTGTGTTTATTTAAGCAAATGATTCGATTAATGTGTAGATGACACGTGTACCTACATTCACTGGAAGTGCATGATGGCGTTCAACACGTTGACTGCCACTATAGAGAAAAAAAAGCGATCAATGGGATGCCTGCCATATAAATAAGTACAGTCAACTCTATAATTCAAACCTTCGATAATACGAACCTCTCGATAATTCGAAATATATGCTCAGTCCCTAAAAAAAACTTTAGATATTTCGAACTAAAACAATACGTTTGGGTACACTCAATATTTTGAAGTAAAATCTGTAGCTGACCAGACTACAACACGCTATAATTCGAAGTTATCTTATAAAACTCTCGATAATTCGAACACTCACTGTCATCTGCAGTCCTGTAATAAACAGGTTGGAGTTTACAAGTTTTGCGTCATGTTGTCTCCACGTGTTTCCTGTCTAATGTAGCCCCTTTGATGACCATATGACTTCTACCCCTCCTTTGTGTTTTCCACTTCCTCAGGCGAAAAGACACTTTTATTGTTTTCATTCCCTTAAGTGAACCTCTAATAGACCAACCGCGATTATCCGTCCATTTATTTAGTTTAACACGTGGCTTTACTACACATGTGTTCAGAAAAGATTGTCCGCTATTATGAAGAAGAGATGCGTAGTATTGCGTATGAGAGAGAATGTATTATTTTAATACAGGACTTTTAACTTCTGTAAATAATTTATACTGTATAATATGTACTTTTTAAAAATACTTTAAAATAATTTTATACATATGTTGTACAATTTTGTACAATTGTTGTTAGTGCGTTTTTCACGTAGTGGAACAAAAGCGCTATTAGGACGCAAATTTCGTCTTCGTCGTCTTCTTCGTTCCATATTTTGTCGTACCTTTTTCTCAGCCAATAAGCAACCAATTGACATCGGGTTTTCGGCATTGGGTCGCATTTGTGCCCTAGATGAGCCGAATCATATTTAAATGTTCCCATAGTTTTCGCGAATTTTCCTACAAATTTTCCTGAATTTCGCTAGTTTATAACAAGATTTTCTCAAATTTTACCTAGTTTTCAACAAAATCGTACCAAATTTTCCATAAAATATTTCAAATTTTCCCGAGTCTCCATGGAATTTTCCGAATTTTCCACAAGATTTTCCTGAATATCTCGGGATTTTACCAAATTTATTCCAAATTTTACTGAGTTTACACAAAATTTTATTGAGTTTACACAAAATTTCCCCCGAATTTTCACGAGTTTTCCACAAAGATTTCCTGAGTTCCATAAAATTTCCCGAGTTTTCCACAAAATTTTCCCAGAATTTTTTCTTTTCAGCTCAATAGTAGTACATTTAGAGGAGTGGTACAGTACTACTTTCTGTTAGTAAAAAGTTCATTAGTTGTATTATTGTAAAATACAACATGTGAAAAACGCGCTAAAATTACTTGACCATGCCAATGATTGATATATCTTGTTTTATTACATAGTTTCAAATTTAAATGTGTTAGAAAAATGTGTTGTTGTGTTGTGTCTTCGTGTATTTTGGGAATTTTTTCTATCCTCTCGGTAATGCGAACTCTTGATAATTCGAAGTTTTTCATTGGTCCCTCGAACTACGAATTATTGAAAGTCGACTGTATCTTCATACGCAGATTGAAAGGGAGAATTGGCTTTTGAGACATCATTTCACACACAGTGCTTCTAAAGGATTGGATCCTCGTGTTGATGCCATGTCGTACGATAGCGCGAGACTCGGCAGCTAACACATTAAGTACATACGTCGGTTTCAGATTCATCCGTTCTCGTGGGTTCTCTGCCCGCTTCATTGAATACTTTCACGATCCACGGTCTAGCAGTCACTTATAGTTGTTTAAGCATTCCACTCCACAATTTTGTGTTACTTGTGTTTCTGTAGTAAAAACAGTAATCTGACATATTTTAAACCAGGGGTACATTTTAAAAACAAGTGTTAAGAAAAGTTGTAGTGACCTGTAGTCACCCCTTACACTAATACCTTCCTGTCTCTCTGAAAACCCGGCTGGATGTGTAGGTGGACTTAAAAGATCAAAAGACATAATTCCAATTCAAACTGATTTATTGATGCTTATCAGTATATAAGATCAGACACAACACAACTCTAATTAAGATAAATAAACTGGTGTGGAGTAAAGAAGTGGGGTATCAATACTAGCGGATAATACAGATTTTTTCAACAAAACCTAGGAAAGCTTAAATGCGCTCAATTACAACTACGCCACACGATAATAAACTGATTTTCTTAATCAAAGTCACTGACCTTATATTTTATTGCTGCGGTTCCTTCGTGACGACTTCAGGCACTTTATATGGCTGGAAGAATTGGTGAAGACTCCACACTCCATAATAATGGATTTCACTATTTTAAATCCGCTGCTCTTCGCGTACATCAACACGTATCAGGCTCGCTTCACTTATCAACAACTACGTGTCTACTTCTTGATCCTTAATTCACTTGACTTCTCACTTCCTCTTACTTAGCTCCTACTTCGCTCTTTCAACTCGCGAAAACCGAATTTATATAATATACCTTATTTACATAAATCATGCCTGGCTCTCGGTAAAGATTGGTTGAATTAAATAAACTGTTTTAAGGAAAAAAGAAAAAGTTAGTGAAAGACCGTATAGATCCGTCACAAAGTAAACATAAAATTGTATTTCTGAATGGCCACATTTACGCCCTTGGGTGGACCGCAACACCTTTTTAAGGTATCCAACTACCCTAAAATTGTGAATTTTGCCAAATATTAAGAAATTTTCAATATTTTATTTTATCGGCCATCTTATTAGCTATCTAAAAATGCCAAATTTATGATTTTCCATTCACTAGAACAAAAACTATAAGTGTTTTAGTGAAAACAGATATCATTACTTTAAAAAGATGTCATACTTTAAAATGAGTTTTACTCCAAATGTGTTTGTGTGTTTTTTTTTTAAATGCTGAAACGGGGTGAGTGATTGGCCAAAAAGTTTGGAAGATAATTAACTGAATTTTTTTGCGTATGTTCTGTATAATAATGGAAGTGTTTTAACATTCAGATTTATCAATCACTGTTTTATAACAAAATTTACAGCCCCTTATGTGAATATAATCGCTGTTTTTTTAATCAATTTCGTGTAATAACAAAGATAAAGTGCTCTAGTCTTTGTAAAAATTGAAATATTTCTCATCCTGAAGTTCATTTAAAAATGAATAACATAGCAACACAATCAGAATTGAGCAATTGAAAATATGATTGTAAGCTTTTAGTACAGAATGGGCCACGTTAATGTTATTTTTTGTCAATTTTTACCCTTTTATCCCATTTATGTAATAAAAATTTCTTTTCCTATCCTTAATTTTAGCATATTTTTCTTAAAATTTTTGAAACAAATCTAGAAACAACAACAACAAAAAAATTCCCATATCTCCATTTCTTTTTTTAAAAAAAAAGTTGTCGCAAGTAGTCGGATACCTTAAAAATTAGAAGTAGCCCGTACGCTGGAAAAAAGTCCGCCCACAGCTCTGATATAGATAAACTATGCAAACCGTTAGTCTTATAAGCAATCACATCATGCGGTACTACAATCTATAATAATATGTGACAGTGGCTTCATACATCATTTATCAATAAATGTAAATAATCGTTAAGGGGATAAAGGGATTACTTTGTGTCATTAAATTCATAAAACAGATAATAGCCTTACTTTTGGTAAAACTAGCATAAGCAATTCGTAAAATTTAAAAATATATTACGAAAACAAAAGAATATTAGACTTGGAAGAAAAGAATTGGACTAATATTTTTATTTATTTTCTTATACTTATGTTTTTCTGTTGACAGATCTGGAAAGAGTAGTTTTTCTCTGGTTAGAAAGAATGAATTTTTTCTTCAAAAAATGTTCATATAAATATGTACTAATAATAATTGCTTGTGAAAGGCCTGGTAGCTGGAAAGGTGGTCAGCTCCATAGCACCCACTCCAGAACTTCTTAGTGTGAAGACTGGCAGAAAATATTTTGCCAGTAAAGAAGGAAGAGAGTAAAGTAGAGTATGTTTAGGTCTCCGAGTCTGGGAATTTTGAAGGTCTATAAAATTCATAGATATCCATAAAAGCTTACTGTCGGAAGGACCGTCGGCATTATGAACCCGTGAATATATTTATTTATGTTAATAAAATAAATAATTCTTAGTAATAAAATCGTCAATTTTATAAAACAAACCCATCTTTTTGAGCCAATATTTTAACCGCGCACTTCGTGATTGGGGAATATACTCGTCAACGCTCGATTTCCGAGACGTACATAGTCACGTGCTCTCAAACAGGGACGCCAGAGTTAACTAGTTAATTTCAAACTATGAGATTTGTTGCCAATGGGTCTAGTATATCCCTATAATAAAATTTATGACAGCAATGTAATTCTTCACGTAGAACAGCGTTTCTCAAATTGTGGAGAGCGCCTCCTAGGGGTGAGGGGTGATAACTCAACGACGGGGGTGCAAGCATATTGAAAAGTCGGAGGGAAAGGATTACTTAAAAAAATTATACATTTACTGAAAGTAAACAAACAAAAAATACATCGACATTATAAAATATAAAATACACACTTGCACTGATATACTTACAAATGTATCAGTGCTGCACTATGTGTTTTATAATTAATTTAACAATACTAAGTTAAGAGCAAGTTTAATTATTACCAGTGACCCCCATGGGTCTGTCATACATAAAGTTTTTACAAAAATTTAAGTTGTAACTAAACTAACTTAAGCTAGATTAACTTTAACTTGGAATAAGAGTTATCTTTATAATTTGTATGGTTTATAATTAATCCCTTAACTGCCGATTAAAGTTGCTTGATGGGCTCCCCAATGCCTCCGTTTACTACGTGGTGCGCGTATGTGTTATATTGGGGGGGGGGATGAGAAGGAATAAATAAGTAAAACCTTCTCTGAAATCAGTAAATCTTTCACAAACACTGTCAAGGTCCTTTTATTGCATTCCATGGCCTTTGAATAAATTTTATGGATAGCATTGCACAATGAAGATTGTACATCGTAAAGACATATACGCCTGGGGCAATTAGCGCTTTGGTTGAGTGAAACGTTTATATACGCCAGTGGAAATCAAGAGATTAAAGTCGTATTGCAGCTTTTGCATCAAAGTATTACATTATTAAATTTGAAACATTGTTATTGTATGGAGGGGGGAGGCGATTGGAATTATGATTCAATATTAGGTCCCAAATATTGAAAGTTTGAGATGCTCTGACGTAGATGCTTTTTTTTTACTTTGGAAAATAGACAAAACTTTCGCTTCGTATTAAAATCTTTATGAAGGACAATTAGAGAAAATTTTAAGTGAGTTGTAAATCTTTCGTAACTGAAAAGAAAAACCTATGGAAATTATTACTGTTTATTAAAAATACCGATGGTAGAGAGGGTTTTAGAAATATTTATAATTTCTACAGAATAAGTTGAACGAATGATGGAATAATTTTCGTGGAATATCTTTTGTGTGAAACAATTGGTTGAAATATCCATATTAAGGGGAATAACATCGTGCTTTAATTATATTTTATATTATGTGTATTCTTAATAATTATTTAAATTTAAAAAAAAATGCTTTACAAAAAAAATTCATTTTTAACAACAATTTTTAATTCTTTATGTTAAGTTATTTAAAAAAAATTATAACAAAAATACTTTATAATGACGATATTGTTATTATAAAAATATTGTAGAGGAATTACTGTTTCTATAAAAGATGTAATAATATAAATATTTTATATTGAATGACTCGTGTCAGATTTTAAGATTTCAAATAACTTTATATCATCTTTACTGAAATCTCTCAAAATAGGCATTATGTTAATAGCGATGTTAGAGAAAATACGATTTATATTGAAACAGGAATTTACTCGTAAAAATCCCTTTTCGCAATTTCAAAAAAGACATACTTTTTAGTAGCATTTTCTGATGTTCGAATCGTTCTCATTTGGAATAAATTGCCTAACATTTCTTATTACAGTACATATTCTTTTTGGGAAGTAGCCAAATTTATTTAGAGCTCTTTTTCTGAAGTGCATAATATCCCATATTCTCTTCTTCAGTGTTTACTTTTTCCGTCCCCCCCCCCATATACATTAGAACTAGAATATGTTCAAGTTTTATCTATCTAGTTAATTCCTTTAATGGACACTTGCGAACTTAATGATGGTGTCTTTTCAAGTGAATTTTATACTCTTGTTTTGAGGAACTTATAAAATTTCTCTTTTCCTTTTAGGATAATGGACCACTCAACACATCGAATAAGAGAATACTGTTTTAGTAGTAGTTTTTAGGTTTCAATGTCTTCGAAAGAAAAGCAAGCATAGCGCTTTGCTTTTTAGATTGTCTCTCTTATTAAATTACTAAAAACTTTACTTTAGGAAAATATTCTCTATAATAACAACAATAACAACAACAACCAAAAACGACGCATCAAGAACGAGCTGTCCGACAGAGACAAAAATTGGTGGGTAGAAAGATTATGTACAAAATAGAAAATGATTAATATTTCAGGAAAATTGAATGTTTGATTTCAGAGTTACGTAGTTACAAAGTAGCCATCTCAATAAGGTTTTGACCCACCTCTAGCCTAAATGCAACCTGTGACGGATCTATACGCGACCTTCTAAATAATCCTCTTGGGGAAACTTTGGGGCTAGCTTCCGCGTTAATTCACAGCCATCCCTCAAGAAGAAAACTTGATATGTTGATTAGTTTGACAAGAAAAGTCAAGGTTTGTACATGTAAGATAGAAAGAGCAGAGGAAGTGTTGCGGTGATATGTAGGTGAGATTTATTTCATTATCACAACTTGAGGAGTTTGTCACTATAATAAATTAGTGGATTGAGAGTCTAAGATAGAGTAGATTAGATTAAATTAAACAGATTACTTGTGCTTGTTTACTTAGTGTAGATTACTCTCTTTATATCACTCCTAGAGTCTCCTCTTGTTGTTTCACTAGTAGTTGATTAGTGTGATTGAATAGTAATAAAATAATAGTTATTATGGAAGTTTCTGGTGATTCTTTGTTTCTCCCCCACACACACCCTTAGGTAGGCAGGACGGTGAAGGAGCGACTTCAAATAGAAGTCGCTCACAAAGCTACCACATGACGAGGCATAGAGTGATAAAGCAACCTGATGGTCTCCTGCAGTATTTCTTGCAGGATTTGCTCCAATTGTTGGACAAAGTCATCAACATTCCATGGTAGATGCAGTCGCCTTCCCATCATATCCCAGACATGACCGATTGGCTGGCGATCTCTGGCTGGCTAAGGAAGTGTTTGACAAACTGTAAGAGAGTTCATACAATACGTTCCTTATGTGGTCTGGCTGCAATTATCTGCTGAAAAATAAGGCTTAGGTTACGGCAAAAGGTACGGTAGCAAAACAGGTCTCAGAATGTTATGAACCGCTGTGCTGTTTGACGACCAAAAGGGTCCGGCTGTCAATAGAAATGGTACCGCATACCATAACTCCTGGTTGAGAGCCTGTGTGGTGTCTAATAGTGAAAGCAGGATCGGCACGCTGCCCTGGGCGTCTCCAGACACGTCTTCGATGATCGTCTGGACACAGCTGGAAACGGGATTCGTCGCTAAACACTATACGTTCCCAGTCAGCATGGTTCCAACCTGATCGAACCAAGCACCACTTTAATCTGGTTCGACAAAGTGCAGGCGTGAGTAGCAGGTGGTGTAGCGGTCAGTAAAAGCGTAAATTTCGCTCTATCAGCCGTCTGTGAGTAGTCATGATGGACACTCGTGTGCGAGTTGCACGTCTGAGGGTTGGTAACGATAAATCAGGCACTGTGACAGTTGATCTGACAATCAGTCTGTACTCCATTTCTGCTGTGGCTCTAGGTCGACCGCTACCATCATGACGCTGAAATCTGCCATCGTCCACCCATTCTTGCCAGCATCTTCCAATGGCCGTTTCGGTTCGACCCATATAACGAGCAATTCTCCGATTTGCCCAACCTGCCTCTTTCAATCCAAAGATACAACCTCTTTCAAACTCTGACAGTTGCTCGTAATGAGCTCGAATCCTGCAGCGAAGCATTTTTTTAGTCATTGAAAGGTATCCTAAATTGCAATGCAACAGAACTTTTGACCATCAGATTGAGATTCATTTCTTATAGACACTTGCTGAGTGCGCTGTTCCGATGGACTGTAGCCCCCGCTATTCATTCATTGGACACCAAGTTTTAATCATTTGCATATTCGGTACAAATGTCTTTGCATGCGAAATTCCAATACAATCGGGCAATTACTTGGTGCGTCGTTTTTTTTCTTGTTATAGAGTTTATTAATTGTTACATTGCATACCAAGTTAGTGTTGAATTTTATCAAGGATAATTTAACGTTTCTTAAAAGTCTACTTTTTAAAAATATAGATTAAAATTAAAATGCGGAATTTTTTTAAATAATTCTACGTGATTGGGACATATACACCGAAAATTTTATCACAAATCTATGCTATTCTCTGAAACTCTAGGATAAATTAACTATAATACTTCACTTTAGAAAAATAAATTATATTGATTTTTTTCAGATTGTTTGAATTATATTTATTATAATTTATTAATATAAATGCATTTTTTTATGTTAAGATAATATTCAGTAGTTTTAAATTCCAAAAACTGATTTAATTTTTTTGTCTTAAAATTCTAGAAATGGATTTTCATAAACAGAAATTTCCGAGAAATTCAAGGGTTTTGCCGTATTGTAATGTTTTTGATATCTTTTTAATTTATTTAAAACTTTCAATATTAATTTTTCTATTGTTTTGGCGGCATAGTATTGGATTGAAAAATAATTTGTGAATAATTATTATTCAAATATTAAAATTTTGATTTCTTCAGACGGCTTTTTTCTACCCTTTTTTTTTGTTGCTATTCTTGTTTTTTCCTCATTTAGATTCATTTTGTAAGCAATTCCGGGTAAAATTTACGTAAAGTTCAGTATGACATTGTTCAAATATTAGAAATAACAAATATTAAATAAATAACACAGAGAACTAGTTAGAATTTTCTAATTCTTTTTTGACCAAAGATTACCCACTTTATCCATGTAATATTATATAACATCTACTTTAAATTCATTTAAAGATGTTTAAAATTAATCATCAATATAATAGTAATTTGATGAACTTATTTTACTAATATATAATATGAAACAAACTTTGTATACTTTTCTATTGAAGCAATAATTCTAAAGTATTTCTGTTCAGTTTAACACTTATTTGAAAGAATGGTACTTACGTTTGATACCGTTGACCAATCTCGAATCAGAAGATGTCGCCAAATGCCGCGATATGCAGCTAGTAATGTAAAACTGCTCCCGTGCATATTCGAACTCAGTAATAACAATGACAGCGTTTGGCGATCTTTTTTGAAGTGGCGACATCTTTCAACCCGTTAACGCCCAAATTATTTTAAAATCGAAATTTGTGTCAATTATTTTTTAAATCACATTTCATATATCATAAATAGAGCAGTTATGAAGTTGTATCCATTTTCCGTAATTAGCAGCTGAGATAATAGGTGATCTATAAATAGATCGCTGGGCGCTTATGGTAGTAAAAGACCAAGTAATTTTCCTGTGGTTTTATATTTAAAAAAAAATTATACATTTAAGTGGGGGGGGGGAAGGAATGTAACTTTTGTGAATTTAAAAACAACTAATGAGATTTAAAAGAGAAAATATTATTTTACTGATCTGAACTTAGTTACAATTTTATACAGCCAATTTGTAAAAGTTAAGTGTGATATAATGGAAAACATTTCAGACAAAGGTTTGCATTACATTTTGTACAAAATGTAAGAGGTCTACCCTTGCATTTTTGAAACTGGCATCTTCTTTGGTTTTGTCTTTTTCCTATAACATGGTCTTTTCTATCTAAAAGCACAGAGTTTATTACGTTTGATCTTGATAAATCATCTGAGGTCTTCCAATGTCTTTCTTAGAATTTGTTCCCCGTTTGAGGAACGCAACGGCGATATATCTTCGGACGTCTTTTATACTTTTTATATTTCTTCCATGGGTACACAAATTTCTACATTACCTGACAGATCTTTTACCGATGGAGTAGTCATTTCATAATCATTAAAATACTCTTCGTCTGTTAACTCATCCACGTCAGTCGGTAAAGTAATTATATCAGACTCTATTTCCTTAGAAAACATATATTCTAACGCTTCTTCGGAGGTGTGAAACACTTTACGCCAAGACATTCTGGAAGGAATGAAACGGGAAAAAAATTATATTAGTTACCACTAACGCCCAGCAATCTTTTATAGATCACCATGTTTAAACTTACATTTTAATAATAAAAACAGTTATTTTTCTAATATAAATAAGCCAGAATAACTAAAGAGGTATTGAAAATGTAAAACTCATGAAAAAAGTATAACTTACTTTTAATTTTTTTTTCTGTTGGATACAAAATCGAAAGCTGCACTTTGAAGCTTCAAAATGGCGAACATCAGACGCTAGCTGCTGGACTGCTGTGGGAAAGAATCCTTCAAATCTCGTTTGGGGGTATGGCCACATGTGTAAGTAAACCAGCCAATGACAATACGAAGTGGTTAAAAGATATCGTTTTCACTGGGAGTTATGAGTGGGAGATGATCTATAAATAGATCACTGGGCGGTAACGGGTTAATTTGGTGAAATTGGTTGACGGTATAATACGTAAGTACCAAAAGAATATTTTTTTTTTCAAAATAAAAAAATTGTTATTTATTTTAAATTTAACAATAAATATTTTTCCTGATAACTTTATTTCATGTAAATGAAAATACATTTTGATACTTAGTTGCCAAATTTAATCAAATATTTTCTCCAGTTTATAGCTAAATTTACGGTTATAATGATAACGTGTAACCGAATAGAATCATTTATTTGTTTTTCTTTTAATGTGTAGTTAAATCTTTGAAAAATCTTTTCCAGCTTTTGTTGCAACTATACCTTATTAAGTGTAAAAGTGAAGAAAGAATATTCGCATTTGCTTTGTATCGGTCTCTTTTCCAAATTTAATTTCAGTCTGCTTTGTTCCTCAGTGTTTCTATTTTTATCTTACTAATTAATCGAATTATTACATAAAGTAGCTTAAGAAAGAAAAAAAAAGGAAACCATATCACGCAAAATTAGTTCAGTTTCTTTTTTACATGAATGAAAGAAATATATAAAAAGAAAGTTTTAGTGCTTCTTTTTCATGCGTGTATGCAAAATTTAATAATTTTTTTTATCAACGTTAATGTTAATATGACATGCAAGGAATTTTTCCTCTTCGATATTATATTTTCAATTAGTTACATATATATATTTGCTTTTCTTCTGGGAGTGTAGCGGGTTAGTAATTAATTTTTTATTAAATTGAAATATAATTCGGCTTGTGTGTGAGTTAATTATAGTTCATTTTTCATAATATATAAGAAAAGTTTTTAAACAGTTAATGTGCTTATATATTTTTCGTGTAAAATTGGAAACATTTCTTGACTAGAGAATTACAAACTTATTTAAGAGATGCTTATTTTTTTCTTTTAAACAATGATAGTTATAGATTTTTTTTTTTATAATTACGACTTTCTTAGAAGTTATATTAAAAATTTTCCTTTATAGATAAAATTCTTAAGCCCGGGAGATACTGTCGTTTATGGTCACGTGGGGGGGACTGAACCCCCAATCTTTTTTATAATTATTTATTTTATTATGCGCGACAAAAATCGCGTTATTCCAGTGAATAACTTAATTAAGAGAAAGTATACTTATAACATATTTTTAAGGACTTTTCAATTTTTTTTTTGATACTTTGAGAAAAAATATCACTTAAACTGAACCAAGAAGTTTTAAATGAGCGTGACTATATATAATAAAAGACAGAAATCACCGACACTTTTCGCTAACATTACAGGAAAGTAAGTACAGTCAAAACTGTCATATTTTGTTTAAGTTATTGTAGTTTTATTGTCTTTTGATGATCGACAATTAGCATGTGGAACTTTTTCTTGTTTGAGACTTTTTGACAGGGCAAAGTGTGTCTTGTGCTGCACTTATGGCTTCATATTTTTCTTCATGAAGTTCTTTAGGTAGCATATGAAAATTTTCCTTTCAACTCAAACTTTTAATGTTTATCTTTTTTCTCAAATTTACTTTCGCTAGCATGATTAATATGCATTGTTTCAGCTGGTTATTCCTTTGCTGGATCAGTTTCAACTTCCTTCAATAGAGATTACAGATGCCCATTTCTTTTCTTTTATATATTCTGCTTGTTTACATTTATAAAATATAATAAGTCGTACAACAAAACAACCAAAACCCATAAGTTGTCCATAGCATTTTAATAGGAGTGCCGTGGTAGCTTAGTGGTCAAGGTAACGGACTCGTGGCCGGCGTGTCATGAGCTCGAGCCTAGTGCCGCTAAAGACCCGCCGGGAAGAGGAGAGAGGGGGGCAGTTCAGATGTCGTCCTCGTCATTTGACCATGGTTCAAAATTACGAGGTTCATTGCCAAAAGTCCGCGTGTAGCTGAACAGTGTGACGTTAATATTCATTCACTCACTAAGCATATCCATAGAAAATATTTTAGAACAAAAGTGGTCACTTTGTGAATTCAGTCAAACAAGTACCTTTACCCATTATTTACCACTGTCCCTTTTTGAGACGCTTGTTTTTTATTTTATTTCTGCTTAAATAGTGAAACTTTATATTTGATTGTTGTACCAAAATGTTGTACTGACTACTATAAAAGTTACAAAATCAATAAAAGTCTTTTTCAATAATTAGCTTAATGTTGGAAATGAATTAATTAGCTCATTTTTTAGTTTTGCACTTGGCAGCATGTGACGGATCTATTCACGTAATTTTCCTACTAATCCTCTTGGAGAAACTTTGGAGCTAGCATTCACATTAATTCACAGCCTTTCAAGAAGAAACCATGATATTTAAATTAGTTTGACTATATAAAGTCTAGGTTTTGTAGATATAAGATAAAAGGAGCCGGGGAGCTGTTGCGATGTAACGTAAGTGTGAATATTAGAATATTTAATTCACAAACATAGCGTGAATCAAGGAAGTAATTGCTAAGAGATTAAATTATTAGATTGAGGATCTAAGATAGATGCAATTAGAATTAGCTATCGGTTCATTAGCGCTTGTTCTCCTTATCTAGTTCACGTAGTCGGGTTTACTTAGAGTTATACATTGAGATTAGATAACGCTTTAGATATCACTCCTTCCCGTTTCCTTTTGTAGTTTCACTTGTGATTGTTTAAGTGTGTTTGAAGATAAATAAAACTAATTGCTATTATGGAAGTTGCTGGGAATGCTTTGTTTCCCCCCACACCTTTAGACAGGCATGACGGAGAGCGAGGGGTGCCGAATAAGCTGACACCCCCACATGCATTGTAAGCTTACTGGAAAGAGCTATACAACAATTGAGAGAAATATTTTCATATTGATAAATTTGTTATAAATATAGAGATGTCCATGTAACATTCAGTTAATTCTAGCATTTCTGAGGTAGGTGCAAGATCAAATTATTTTATGCGTCCCAATAATGGGACAGTGGCATATTACAATACCATTCCTATGTCAGTATCGGAATGAAATAAGTCAAAGAAATTTAGTCAAAAACAGGTGGTGGCCATTGTTCATCCAGATTAATGTTATTTGTGTGGTTAACACATGGCGTGCATACCAAATTGCTAATTTAGATGGGAAGCTCTCGTTTTTGGATGTTCAACGGAGAATAGTGCTTTTATATCTCTCAAAGAAAACAGAATCAATGTCGAGAACCTCAAGGAAACAAACTGATGGGAAGACGGGTTAGCACGGATGTACGACTTGATCCTGAAAATCCCTTCATCATGCCTACTAAAACACAAAAGAAATATGCATATTGTAAGAAAAAAACGACGAAAGTGTGTGACGGATCTAAACGCGGTTTTCGCGAGTTGGCAGTAAGAAAGGAAAGAAGGAAGTGATTTGTTGACACGTTGTTGTTGATACACTAAAGACGATTCGTTAGACGTGGGCAAATAGGAGTTTAACAGAAGTTTGAGAATCAGTTGTTAGTTGAAGATTGAAAAGCAGTGGAATTAGTTAAAGATTACAGAGCGCGGAGCCATCGTCATTTCATCAAGCCGAAGAGAGTGCCTGAAAGTTTCCAGTGTAGGATCCGATGCATTTAAGGTTCAGGTATTAAGGTTCATTTGATTAAGTAGAAGCTAGTTATTAGTGTGCGAAGTAGTTATATTTGAGAGTATTTAGATTCAGTTGAGGGTCTGTAGTAGTATCCCGTGTTATAGAATCTCACCTCCGCGCTCTACTATAATTCATATACCTCAATTAGAATTGTATTGTGTCTGCTTGATAATTATTTTAATAAGAATATTAATAAATCAAATTAGATTGGAAATAATGTCTGTGGATCATTCGTTTCCTCATACACATCTAGCCGGGTTTACAGGTAGACAAGAGGGTTCGGATGTAAGAGGTAATTGAACGTTACCATACGTGTAATGTTGGTGTCCATGGCGAGTGATTTGTTTCAATCCACACACCATAGAGACGTAAAAACATTACAAACTCAATTTATTTTGTCTCCCATGGTGTTCATTACAGTTTCTTGCAATACTAATAATTTTGTGGATTTTGATAGCATATTTGGCCAATGTCTCCAAAAAAGGACGGTCTGTAGTTTCTGTACCAATGTACATAGAAACATGAAAAAAAATTTCCTTTAATGTTTCATTCATGTTATCATATTAATGTATTTTCTTTTTGGAAAAATTGAGAAACCGAGTTCTGCCACTTAATGGGTTGAGATTTAAAAAAAAAACCGTTTCCCACTTCCAAAAAGATGGAGTAGTGAGAAATACATTTTGGTTTCCATGAAGACTGATATATAGGAGGATACTGCCAAGGTCACTGATAACAAATAAAAAGTTTTTCCAGAATTAGCAATTTCGAGAGCCTGGGGTGACTATGCACCGAACCCCCACTCTTGGGTTAAAATATATTTCCATAAAGATTGTATTAATAAATATTCTCATCAGATGACTCTAAATATCACAAAAATTTTAGAGGAAATACATATTTGTGGAAGTTTTAACATGTATAGAGTATAGGAGAAACATTATCTAAAATAATCATCTTAAGGTATCCGAACACGTTCGGAGTATATTTTAACAAAATAACATACTAAATATTATAAATGCTCTTTTTGGACTCAATAACAATAAATATTACTATATATTTAACTATAAAAATTTAAAATAAATTACCTGAATTTTACAAAAATCACAATTAAAAGTGAAATTTTAGCAATGTTTTTGAAAAACTTCAAAGCAGTTAGAGAAAAGAGTAATAAATATATATTAGTAAAAGTATTACTAAAACAAATTAGATAATAAAAATAATAAATAAAAATAAAAATAAATAAATATCTGCCTTGAATGAATTTGGTCAATTTCAACGTGATCGGATACCTTAAGATATTGGATCCTAGAAAGCAAAGTTTGTATTTGGGATATTTCGTTAGTTTCTATTGCATTAGTTCTCTAACTAATCCCAATGTTGATTCTTTAATTATTTTTAAACCAAATATAGCTCTCCAGTTTATGATATTGCGCGATATCATATTTTCTCTCTAATAAATAAATAAAATTCCGTGATGATGTAATAAATTTATCTCACACGCGACGAAATAAAATGGCACTTAGGGTTAAAGTGTAGTATAGGGAGGGGGGGGGCCCTTAGCGATGATAATTTTTTTGGTGACCAAAATCGATCGCCAACCTACTTTACTTAACGTTAGGTGCCCGGAAGCCAGAATGAATTCCTAATTTCACCATAATATCTATATAAAATCACCAAATCCAAAGAAAAATCTCCAAATCAAAAGGCACCCCCTCTATACTACACTTGAGCCCAGTTGTATAATTTGTACAATGGGAGTTGGCCCGTCGTCAGGTAGACAGGGGGTACCTCCATAGATTTAAAAAAAAACCAGAATAAATTTTCTAAAAAAGAACGTCAGTACAAGAACAACTGTTTTAAATTTGAATCCTATTAATCTTATCATAATATAATCTATTACTATTATTTAAACCCTATTACATTATACATTTCTACATTTTTGTACTCTCTTTAGCTATTTAAAAAAATCTTATATAAAAAAATATTTTTGTAAATTATTTATAAAGGTACACACAGAAAGCCGATGTAAAAGCATATGAATCTTAAAAGTGTTATTTATGTATTGTTTCCTTTAAGGAATCCTACTTGCGACAACTTTTTTTAAAAAAAAGATGGTGATATGGGGATTAGATTTGTTTCGTACATTTAAAGAAAAATATGCTAAAATTAAGAAGAGAAAAAGAAATTATTATTAGTAAAATGGGAGAAATTGGTAAAAATTTACAAAAATTCCAGTCGGATACGGAAAGGTTAAAATTAACTTCAAAGTAAAGCTCTAGACAAATCAATAAGAAAAAATTGAATTTTTAATGACTGTTGCAATAGATCAGTGATTCCCAAAATGGTTTATATAGACCCCCAGGGGTCTATGACAACATGCAGGGGGTCCACGTGAGAGAAAAAATAATTTGGGTCCATGAGTTGCAAATGGAGGTCTACGATAGTGACTCTCATTAAACCAGATCATTTAAAAGAAAATTTAATCAAGTGGAAAACATATTTACCTGTTTTACAGATTTATTTACTAAATTTAATGAGTTAATTTGCAGTTAAAGGATCATAATTTCGACGTTTCTTGCCATAATTAAGCTAAGGAGAAAATATTAAACGTCCCGAATTTTCCCAGTTTCTCAATTTGTCACACACAATCTGCCAGGAAAAGGACGTTTTACCCTACGTTTAACATTTAAATGCCCTTTTATCAGATTTTGAAAATAGATTTGAGAATGCTTTGACTATATATGGTAAGACCACAGTTGGCAATTAATCAATATTGCAACATTCAAAGAAAAAACAAATGTCATATTACATGAGGAACTCATCGAAATAGCCACTAAGAAGATCTTAAAATAAAATTTAGAAACAGATATCAGCAATTTTAGAAGCACCAGATTTATCTCTCCCATTAAAAGCATTTCTCTGTAGCTTACTTTCTTTATGTAACAGTTATTTTAAGTATTAATAAAATTTTATTTTAATTAATTAACATGTGTGTCTCAGGTTTCAAACACTATACTTCACTACAGTTAGAAATTTAAACATTTTAAAGTAAGTATAGCTCTATACCAGCTATCAAAAAGACATTTAAGTTGATAAATTGGCAAAAATTCAATATTAAGTAAGCAGGGGTCTACCCTAAACCGAAAAACATGGCAAGGGGTCTATGAAACCAAAAAAGTTTGGGAACCTCTGCACTAGATCAACACGAAGACAATTAGCGAAGCACATTGTAATTTTAAAAAAAGGTGACACTGGGTACTTTATTTTCCTAATTTCGTCATTAAACAACTTTAAGTTTTCAGTTTTTTTTATACAGAACATGTTATATCCGTTGAGCTCTAATGTTTTCATGTAGAAGTTTGAAGAGGAGGTTGCTTTCTCATATGTCGTCCTCGTCAGTTGATCGTGGTTCAAAATTACGAAATCCATTGCAGTCTTAATGTTTCTTTCTTTTCGAAGAGTATCGCTAACAATCTATCAGTGAAAGGCGGAGTCTGTTCTAGAAACCCGTGAAATCTAGTATAAAATGATTTTTTGTTAGAAATTCTGGTTAAAAAGTAGTATAGGAGGGGGGGGGGGGCTTGGCAATCTCAATTACTTTTGGCGATCAAAATCGATTGCCAATCTACTTTACTTAGCGATAGGTGTCCGGAAGCCAGAATAAATTCATTATCTCACCATAATATCTACATAAAAATCGCCAAAGCCGAAGAAAACTCACCAAATCCGAAGGGCCTCCCCTATACTACACTTGAGCCGAAATTCTTTTAAAAGCGTAACATATCACTGACGTTTTAATGTTACTATGTATGAACATTTTGTTACAATTTGCAGTCTTATTCTTCGAATGGCTTTTTGATTATAGTTCCACATATTACATTGATATTTTTTTCTTTTATTACTTAGGGGCATAAAAACGAAACTCTTAGAACACACTATTTCTTTCTATCTAAAAATAAAAATTTCAATTTCAATTCTTTCTACCTTTTAAATTGGGAAGAAAATTGCTGAAAGGAAAGAAGGCAAGTACTGGGAATCATCGACATTTGGAAAAAAAAACATCAAAAGGCAAATAACTATTCCCTCTTTTAATATAAAAATGTATAGCTAGATTTTCTGCCTGAAGAAATGACATGCCTTATTGCTTACTCTTTGAAGGTACGTTGCATATTCTTGGAAGTTGGCCATAGCATTTACTAACCTTTTTATGCCTTACTTTCTATTTGTTTATGCTACAATGAATCTGATAACTTAGAACTATACAATTTTCGTATTCTGCTAAGCTTTTATTTTTCAATATTATTTTGTGAGCGAACAAATTGTTGCGAAATTTTAAAAGAATTAAAAAGAGAACTCTGAACTTTCGCATCAATTCAGCAGGGTAAATTGTAAATTTCTATGTCAATGTTCAAATCATTTTATTGTCCGTTATCCAAAGTCCTCGTGAAGCATTATAGAGTGACGTTAATCAAAAATCAAAATCAAATCAAAGCTACTACTTGAGTGTGTTCAAATAAATTTAGATAAATGTACCTGAATCATTTATTACACCATAACTTTGCGGCCGCAGGGATCAAGAAGTCAAGAACTGGTGGCCAGGGAGTCATCAGTCCAAGCCCTAATGTTACTTAATATCCATAACACTTGATCATGACTCAAAATTATGAGTTCCGTCGCCAATAACCCTCGTGTTGCTTCATAGTGCGACTTTAATCAAAATCAAATGAAAACCACCTCTTAGGTGTGTTGAAATGGCTTTAGAAATATGTACCTGAATCATTTATTACACCATAACATTGCGACCGCAGTGAACTAGAAGTCAGGGTGTCATAATTTCAAGCCCCAATGCCACCTAATATCCATAACGCTTGATCATGACTCAAAATTATGTGTTCCGTCGCAATAACCCTCGTGTTGCTTCATAGTGCGACTGCAATCAAAGTCAAATGAAAACCTCCTCTTGGGTGTGTTGAAAGGGCTTTAGAAATATGTACGTGAATCATTTATTACACAATAACTTGTCGTTTGCAGTGATCTAGAAGTCATGGTTATGGACTCGTGGTCAGGGTGTCATAATTTCACGCCCTAATGCCACCGAATAGCCTTAACACTTGATCATGACTCAAAATTATGAGTTCCGTCGCCAATAACACTCGTGTTGCTTCATAGTGCGACTTTAATCAAAATCAAATGAATACCACCACTTAGGTGTGTTGAAAGGGCTTTAGAAATATGTACCTGAATCATTTATTACACCATAACATTGCGACCGCAGTAACCTAGAAGTCATGGTCATGGACTCGTGCTCAGGGTGTCATGAGTTGGAGCCCTATTACCAGTGAATATCCTTGACACTTGATCATGTTTTAAAATTATGAGTTCCGTCGCCAATAACCCTCGTTTTGCCGTAAGTTGCGTCATGTTGCTTTAGGTTTCCTCATGTTGCATTTAACAAACACTCATTTATTCAACTGCATCCGTCATAAATAATTTACTTTAAATGACAAAATAAAAATTTATTGAAATGCATACCTTATAAAAAAAACCCTGAATTTGAAATTTTCCTGAAATCTTCCATCATATTTTCAAATGCATTTTTAAAATTATAAACTTAACCTTTGAAATACTTAGTATACGTTTGTATACTATTCCTATTTTATTCATACGATTATTCAATTCGAAGCTCTGATGCAATGTGTCAAAGTTGATTTAAATTAATATTTTTATGTACAACAAGAGCGTTTATTATTTAGTCTGTATACTAAAATTAATTTACAACAACTTAGGGACGAGAAACAGATTAATTCCATAATATAAAATAATTTATGTATTTATTGTCCTAGTGATGATATCTTAATGATAGGATAAAATTAATTAATGTAGGGAATATGAGTTGTGACAAAACTGTTGTCAAATTAATTATAAAATATAATTTGATAACGCATTTAATATTGCGGCATAGTTAAGGATTACTAGCTCTATTGATTATAAATCAAGGAAGTCACTGAACTGTTGGTGACCTACTTTGTAAGATAAATTTATAGTTTATCGCTAACAGAGAGCGTAAAAGATAAGGGTAGTACAGAATTGTTAAAGTATTCAACGACTTTTTGGAATTTATAGTTAAATGGAATAAAATCACCATTTTATACTGAAATAAATTGTCTAGAATTTTAAATTTTTTGAACACAACATGCAACTTAACATTTTCATTTGACGAAAAAGCAGTTAAATTTAAATAAAAAATGGATCGAAACATTGCTCGAAAAATTTATTTATAATATTGGCACAACAGCTATTATTCAAAATTATACTAATCATGGAAATTAAATTTACCAATGCCAGAGTAGTTGCAACCCAAAAAATCTGAATTTTGCAAAAGATGCTGGCCCAGGTAGACATCTTCGGCAATGAGCGAGCTGATAACCTTGCCAAGGAGACCCGAAACTCTCCTCAACTTTTCAATAGCCTTACCCTTAGTGATGCTGATGCAATATCCAGACGTAAACTTACCTCCCATCTAGTTAAGAAGCATTTCATTCCAAATCTTAATTGTAACAGAGTAATTTAAATCACCATAGCCAGACTATACCTGCAAGACATTTTAAGGCAAGGGTATCAAACTCAAAGGCTAACTTGGGCCAAATAAACTAGGTTTAACTTTAGATGGGCCGCAAAAAAATCAATATTCATAGAAAAGTAAGTTTATTTCGAACAATACATCGTTATAAACATAAGTAAAAGAACAAGAAAAGTTTAACGATTACGTCCTGATACTTGATCTCTTTTTAGCTAAATTTTTCCCTTTTTCGGAAGAAATTTTGATATTTTATTACATATTATTGTGGGCCGATATATACTGGCCGGGCCGAAAAAATGTTCGTTATGGGTCACATGTGGCCCACGGGCTTTGAGTCTGACACCCCTGCTTTAAAGGGATGAAAATATCACCTGATGTCTTAAGAAGTTAATAATACTTGAAGAAACTAATACTAGAAGTTAAGAATACTTGTCTTAACTATCCTGATATTCAACTCTCTCGTAACCATTCTTTTCATTGTCCTTCTATATGGTTAAACTCCAAAACATAGACCTAAGCCCCACGGACTTTATTCATCCAAGGTCGTCGACATAACAAGGGTCGTTTTGGGCGCTTTCAGTGCCGTTTGAATTCACTACATGGACAAGCCCACGAGTTCCACTGCTTGGACAAGACAACAACAACAGCTATTTTTTTTTTATCGGAAAATGTTCAATCGTCTATACATAAGGGAGAAAAGTGACTCATTTCCTCATCGCGATATCTACAGATTTGAAATTTGGCATACATGTTTCTTTCATTGAATACAGATTCTCTAGGAACGGATTTTGCGGAAATCGATTTTCAAGAAGATTGCGAGGGAGCATAGGCCCCTTTTACATGAAAACCTTCAGATTATCGGTGAATTGTGGTTGGGTAGAAAAGCCAACTTTTGCTTGTATTTTTTTTCAGCCCGTTTACATGAGAATCTGGTCATTGGTTGATAGATTCCCGCAATGATTTCCACGAAAAAAAAAAGAAACTATTAAACGTAATCTCCATTGCAACCACATCACCAAACGATAGAAATATCAAGATAACCGTATTGTAATGTTATATATCGCCCATCTTGGCGAACGTAAACAACAACTTGGACGTCACTCCTATATCAAATTAGCACCGGAAAGGCCTCGTTTCAAAGCTTTTATTTTGCTACGAATTTCTGGAAGTGTCCGAGGATACCCAATTTTCTTGAACTCGTCACAAATTTTTTTTTCTACACTTCCGAATCTCGGACAGTTGTATTAATTTTTTTATGTGCTTTTTGATCGCTTCAGATGTCAAAAACAGCAGCCCTCTTTGAATAATTCAATCTCGGTCGCAATGTATTATGGGAAAATTTGAAAACGAACTCGCTTTTCTGCACATTTACTTAGCTCCAAAGCGGTTACAAAAATCAAACCCGCTTTTCAAACCGGTTTAATATCGGCTCGTCGTATAAACGGGTCTAGAGAGGATTAATGCCGGTATTTTGCTGGCAATTTCCGTTCATGTAAGCGGGGCTAGATACAAATTTAAGAATTTTTAAATATGGACCTACAGAAAAGAAATTGGCCGAATATGTTTTCTTTTGTTCTGTTGAAATCCATCAACAACGCGTTTTGTAGAAATAAGGGGGGTAATGGAAATGTATAAATTAAAGTCAGTTTTTAAACTATTAAACCAATGGGAATTTGGTAAATCTGATGCTTTTGTTAAAAATTGAGTTGCAAAGAACGAGTTTATCTCGGAAATAGAATCCCAGGGGGTGTTGCTGAGGATTAAGAGAGATGCCATAAATAAAAACTCACGTTTTTGAACCAACAGACGTACAGACTTGAAATTTGGTATTTGGTAAATATGTTTTTTAGTAACTTGAGATGCAGTATGAACGAAGTTTGTGGAAATCAACTCCCAACGAGAAAGAGAGGGGTTCAAGGGGCCAAGGAGCGTTATTAATAAAAAAAATTCCGTCTTTGAAATGTTTGACATACAGACTTGAAATCTGGCAAGCATGTCCCTTTTTGTTGAGCAGAGATTTACTTAGAATGAATTTAAATGAAATTGATTCCTAAGGGAGGTTTCAAGGGGTTAAGGGGTCGTTATAGATAAAAGCTTGAACTGTTATACCTTCAAACTTCAAATTTGGCAATCACGTTTCATTTGTTGAGTAGAGATGTACTTAGATTGAGTTTTAAGAAAATCGATTTTCAAGAGAGTTTGCGGGTTCATCGAAAGGAAATACATTTCAGTCTTAGAAATTTAAGTCTAGTCCTTTTTAAATAAAGAGGTGGGGATTGCAAGAATGTTTTTCAATATAATCGAACATTGAATACTAGGACTTAGATATCAATAATTTATAATATCCAACAAAATGAGCGGGTTAGATACTAGTACAATATGTTTTAAAAATATATATTCAATTTTTACTTGCTCTTTACATATTAAAAATATTTTCGGTGATTTTTTAATTTTATTTGAAATGGAAGTCTCAAATATTTAAATTTATATCTGACTTGCTGGTATACCTGTTAATCACACGGGCCAATTGAAAAATTAAACAATACAGATTGAAGGATAAAGAAGTTTTTAATGATTTATACGTGAATTGCGAATAAAACAAAAACAAAAAAAGCTTTTTCATATCTCAGCTGGAAAAAAAAATCATATTTGTTAAATTTTAAGTTTGTAAGTCTAATAGCTGACAAAAAGGTTTTTTTTATTTATAACACCCCGTAACTCCCTTGTTGGTCGATATTTTTGAAAACAATTTCCTAAGCCACTCTCTGCTCAGTAAAAGTAACATTGTTACAAATATTGTGTAATGAATGCTTAAAATAGTGTAAATAGTTTATATCTGGATGTGTAAAACGTTATTATTTTCTGTTGTATTTATTTTAAGTTAAAATTTTAATATTCATAAGCAACGCCGTTCTTTAGATTATAATGATGATTCAATGGAAATGAGGATGATAGAGCCAAGTTAGCATAATTTTTGGTGACCATATTGGAAACTTTGCGATTCATTGAACGGTGCAGAAGGTGATATGCTGTAGCGCCACCTGGTGGGAGTTGCAACAAAGAGGATAGCACAAAAACCATCACCGCAAAAAATACATAGTGATCGGTTGAACTGAGTTGGAGTGAAGGGAGGTCATATATACAAAATCCATTTATATATTTATAGAAAAGAGAAGACATACTTCTCTGTTTGAATAGGATATTGTTCACTAGTTCATTAGTTTTAATTTTGTTTTCTTGGAACCTTAATTTTTTTTCCTGAATAAAAGTATCCTTAAGTTACTCCTTATAACATCAGCTATCGGTCAGTGTAAGTCCCGTCAAAATCAGTCCAGCCATTTCAGAGATTAGCTGGAACAAACAAACTGATACACAGACAGACAAACAAAAAATTTTAAACTTTTTTTTCTCGTATAAATACCGTATATATTTTTAAACGCATTTAGTAAAAATCTGTTAAGTTGAAATTACAGACTTTCCAATTTTATTTATTTGTATAGATTTTATATTAGCAGTTTTTATAAAACTGCAGCTTTCTTGCAATTTTATGTAATTATTTTTACAGTGAAAAAAAAAGGAAATTCTTCCATACAAAACGTTAAAATTGATTATATTATTATTTTTATATTTCCCCCATCAAAACAATCATTTAGCATCGCATTAGAATTTTATATCATTACGTATTCGAAAAAATCTTTAATTGAAAGAACAAAACATCCTGGAATTGCTTATTGGACAGCATATTATAATAATTGACTCACTAATAATTTAATTGACCTTTAATGTTAGCCAGTAACTTGATATTCCCATATTTTTCTTGCATGTATAAACCCTTATCCTCCTTTTCCCTCCAATTAAAAAGCTTTTAATGCATTTCCAATATTTTTTTCTCTTTGCGTTCCATTAAAAAAGTAGCGAGCGGAAATAATGGAGAAAACCGATAAAATTGGATTTTTCCCCCTCCGTCTTCAAATCCTGCTTATTAAATTATATGTCTCCAAAGGAGAAAAAATATCCGCAAATTTATATCCATTTAAGATAAAAATAACATATTCCAAGCCATTTTCCGATGAACAAACTAATAAATAAAATGGGAAAGGCTAATGTAACCTTCTAATGGTTTTAAGCGAAATTTTTCGGTTGGTTTCGGAATTGTAAGTGGTTTTGAGCTTTTTATATAAAAAAATATATTGTCACGTTTAGTTAAAATCCCAGTTTTCAGCAATATTAGATTAATAATATAAAATAATAGGAACAGAGATGTTTTTCGTATAATGCAGTACTTGTAAAACACGATTTTGATATTACAGTAGAACCTGTTTTTGTGCGGTTTATGCGTTATCCTTTTTCATGCGATTTTATTTTTGTGCGATTTTTTCTGTCTGATCTCTTTTTATAGGGTATATGAATTTCAACGACTTTAACGCCAACCTAATGTTTTCTATCAATGTACACGTATATGTTACCGTTAAGGTGTGAAATCCGTTATTTCATAGAATAACTAGGTATATCATGAAATAACTAAGCAAGTCAGTTAAAGTATATGAAATTTTTGATGCTACGATTTAATTAGGTATTCTATAGAATAACTATTACTTGATCGTTAAAGTATGAAATACATGACTCGAAAGTTCTTTGAACCGATTCTAACTCCTTTTAATTAGTTTTGAACCGCTTACAGCTTCTTTGCAATGACGCGTGTGTGTGTACGCTTCATTAAATTGCTTTTAATTGTAGAATTTAGCCCGCGTAATTATGTTAGCTTTTTACATTCTAGAGAATGAACAAATATTTTTTCAGCCTGTTTTCAAGCAATGACTTCAGCACGAATGGAAGACTAACCTGTGAATAAGAAATATTCAGTGTGAAAGAGATTTGAATCTTTATTCAATAAGCGGGGGATAAAGAAAAACAGTGCTGTACTTACTCGTGAAAAGTTATTAACTTTGATAGCAGAAGTAAAAAGTGCTAAATAGCACAGAAAAAAAGTATCACGTCACTAATGGTTACTCCAGCATTAGGATATCCTTGAAGTTCACAAGGAGTAGAAAAGTTAATTTTGTGCCAGTAACATATGCAAAGCATATAATTTTTTTCACCTTTCTGTTTAACTAATGTTAGAAATATGAACAGTAATAAGTTATATCAATTGCTTTTCCTTATAATTTATCGGTTAATCATCCACAATAGGGGCAAAAATGTATTATTACGAATTGTGTATAAAGTGATGTAAATAATTTGTATTTGGATGTGCAATGCATTTATTATTTCATGTTAAAATTGTAATATTCACAAGCAACGCCGTCCCTTACGTTATAATGGCGATTCAATGGGAACTTGGCGAAACATTGGCGATAGAGCCAAGTTGACATCATTTTTGGCGAGTTTGGCAATCAATTTTGTGCAATTTGTGACCATGTTGGCGAGTTCGGGACCCTCTGGATTCTTCTAGAAATTAGTGGAGAAATCCACTAATTTCACGATCTATGACGCGAGCGCATCTTTCTCGAGAGAAGTTTCAGCCACCGCTTTAAATAGAGCGATACTCGCCGCAACAGTCCGTCTGGTTTCAACCAGCAAGAAGTGAGTCTGGTTTTGACTAGTGATTAGTAAACTTGCCTTGACCGTGAGAACTAGCGATTAGCTCGACTGTTCAATATTACGAGCGTTGCTTGTGGATAATCTTTAACGCACGTGTATGTTAGGCACTTATAATTGTGTCTGAGTGCTGTTGAAGGTTTGAAATCCTTCTGATATTAATTCTACGAATTTGGCTGTTGAATCCTGTATTTGAATGATTGATTTTCGACAATAAATACTCATCGCTATTAAAAAGTTGCCTTGTTGTTTACGACTGATTTTGCATAAAATTCTCGAACCTCGAGCTAAGTAACAGTATTTTTCAGTTATTTATAATCAATTAAATTATTTACAAAATAACTTTGAAACTGTTTATTTTCCACTTTAACGATCTACCATTAGTTATTTTACAGAACTAGTTATTTCAGGCAATAACTAATTAAAAGATGAAATTTTTCTTTAACTATATACTTTAATTGGCTTGTCTTGTTATTTCATGAAATTCCTAGTTATTCTATGAAACAACTGAATACTTTAACTGTACTTTAAATATTAATACTTTAACAGTAACATATACACTTCAAAATGCTCTGTTCATTTGTTATAAACAGTCTCCCGACAATGCACATTCAGTTGCTTTCTCTCAACGCGCTGTCAGCCCGCGGTTGATTGAAGTCGAAACTTTCAATGACAGTGACATTATCAATAATTTGATAGATTATGAAGACGGACAAGAAGAATCGGATTCTTTAATAGCGGATAAAGTATATGCAGGGATCCTTCTTTCCAACAAATCCGAAAGGCATTTTTTTAAAAATAGATACCAATTCCGAAAGGAGTTAGAAATTTCCGATAAAAGCTTCGATCACTCATATCTGGATACCGTGACGTTTAAAAGCAACTGATAAACCGGCCGTCGTCGCAAAAACTTATTACTTTATGATGCCGAAAAACAAATCAATTGAAATCGTATCTTCAAGTGACGAAAGCGGCTTTGAACTAATTCATCACAGGAAGATGAGGACTTTGGATTACAATGAGTGGCAGTGAATTATGTATGTGCATTTTGAAAACTTCCCCATGTATACATGAGAAATTAAATGACTTTAAAATGTTTCATGTGTAAATTAATTATTTATTTCGTTATGGAAGTACTTTCTCATCATTGTCTCTCTCCGCCGCATAAAAAAAAATTCTGTAGTATGTAGACGAAGTTGTTTTTTGTATGTAAGTACTTATGAAATGTTCGAATATTTTTTTTGTGTGGTCCCTATCTCTACCGCACGAAAACAGGATTTACTGTACATATTACAAAATTGGGATTATTATAAAACGTATTCTATACTACAAGGCACAAAACTTTAATTAATATTTGATTGCATTAAGGAATTTTTTGTTTGTTGAAACGGACCCTTTAGTTGTATGTAGGGGAAAATTTAAAAGCGGATTGTGAAAAGTTCTTTATCTCATTATAGGAAAAATTCTGAAAGAATTGCAATATCGAAACAGACACGTAATTGCTACTACGTCAGATAACTTTTATAATGATGGAAAATTAACTGATAAAAAGAGGAGTTTCAACTAACTTTGAAAAAAAATTATTAACTGTAATTTCTGATGAGAGTGATGATGAAAATTGATTTTGTGATCCTAACAACCCATTTCTATTTATTTTATAATCATAATTATTATTCTATTAATATATTTTTGTTGCATTTTTAATTTTTGTATTTCATGTTTTTGTTTTTAATTAAAAACGAAGTCAACTTACTTGTATATAGGACCAAAAGTTCAATACCGGTATTCGGTATTTTTAAGATCTTAATACCAAGATACCGGTTTTAATACCGATAGTAGAAATTTTACAAAACGAAAGAAAACACAAGGGTTTCTTTGTTTTATTTGCCAGTTTTATTAGAGTGTAAATATCACAAGAAATAATTTGTAACCTATAAATTATAACAGTATATAAAGAATCACCAAAATATTAAAGGAACATCTTATTTATTTAAATCACAAAAAAGTATGAATATCACTATTCAGTCTGTGGTACTATTACAAATTATTGAAATGTTGTCTTAAAAAACATAATGTATTAATTGTACTTACGTAATTTTGTGCAAAAATTACCAGCTGTCAAAAACGCTCTTTCGGCATCTGCGCTAGTTGCTAGTACTGTTAGCAATGCGCGATATACCCTTTGCAAGTATTTGCCTCTGAATCCATCATCTTTAAATAAATCGATTTATCTTAGGATGGCTTTCGGTATAGCTAATTTCTGTATTGTATTTTAGTTTGTTGAATTTTTTTAGTTATCGCTAATTCTCTAATTTTTGTTCAAGAGACAATTCCTTTTCACTATCGAAATAAGTGCCATCATCATCTTCGATAACTGTACCGCATTCTTTTGATTGCAAATAGGATTGTGGTTACAAAATTTTAAGAAAATTTACTATAAACTTGATCAAATTTGCATTGGTTAGTCTCTTTTCATTATAATTTTGTAAACACCATAGGACATTTTATATTTCAGTATGCCTTTCTTCTGTGAGATTTTTCAATGTAATACATAATTCAGATAGTGATATGTGCTGATCTTTCAGTGACTGTAACATGAAATTTATTGCTGCATTAGTGTTAATAAATTAGAATCTCTACGACATAATTCCTAGCCAGTTTTATTGGAAGTAGAGTTCTGAATGTTAAGTCAAATTCCCTATCGAAAAAATTATTTTGCACTTTTAAGTCGATCATTGCTTTTTGGATTTGATTTTTCAGTTTCAAAAATCGATCAATCATAAAAAGTCTGTTCCGACGTGTTTTAGAATTTAATATTAACTTATGATCTGTTTCTAGTAAACACCAAAAAAGCGTTATTTAAACTTGTGAATACCGGTATTTAAAAATTGTACAAATGGCTCCAAATACCAGTATTCGGTATACCATAATTGCAATCCCTATTTGTATATCTAATTGGAACGAAATTTCAGCAATCACAAAATTTACACCTTAAAACTAATAACACGGTACACATTGCCTTGATTTATATTATTTCAAGACTTCCTATAACTCGGTTTTGATACACCACGGTAAATATTGCCCTGGTTTATGTTATGTATACATATATAGTTTATGGCACTTACGTATTATCGCAACAATCGATAACTTTCAAAATAACTCGCCAAGTTGACAACCCCAATTTTGCATGTGTCGTATGCGTTGAAGCACCAATCTTGTGCTTCGTTTCATATAATGTCAGCAATAGGTTGCGATAATACGTAAATACCAACTATTAATTTAATAAATAAATAAAATAACAATTGAAATACATAAACAAAAAGTCTCGTGTAACATTATTTCGATACAGCGGGGTACAAATTAACAATGTTATACGAGGCACCGACTGTACCATCATCGACAAATCAAAAGACGTCTCCAATTGTTCTCGTCGTACGCGCGAACAAGATTATTGCGTTTGTGCATGCTTGGAAAAAGATTTTCATTTTTGGCTGCATATCGTACCACTTGGCGACTCTTTTTTTATATGACGAAATTGGTCAACTTATAATACGTAAACCTAATATATAAACGTCATTTATAAAACTAACTAAAAATATGAAGTTGCATCTCTCTCTCTCCTAGTTTTACAAAAATGATTGTTGTTCTTATAGATGCAATCGAAAGGAAACTTCATCGTTGATATTTATACCATGAGCAGGAGGTACTACTACATTTCTTCTTAATGGCTCAATGCTAATGAAGCTGAAGCTAATGTAATGCAGCTTCTTATAAGCTTGCGTAACATCATATCTAGGCTTGGAAAAATATTCTGGTTTAGGATTAAAGTATTAATATGCAATTGTTTTCAAATTCTATTAAGTTGACTATATTCTGTTACAAAATTATCTGATTCTACTCGTTTTACGTAATAATTAAGCAAATTTTATACTTCAGAACATTTTGATTAAATTGCCACAGAAAAATAGCATCAAAAATTAAATATAATTTGGCATGAGAAATAAGTAACTTTTGAGTAATAATTTAACTTTATTCATTGAACAAGTTACTGAATAGAATATTTATTGCTTCGCAGCGACAACGTTCATAGTCCACATTCCATTCAATCATAGACTGTCGTGTAGATTAATTGGAATTACAACAAATTGAATCGAACTGAGCAGGGGATGAAGCGAGGTGTAAAATATTGGAAAATATGAAATGCAGTTATCCCTTATCTCCCGGAGTCGATATTCAAAATTGTACAGCTCGACCAAGTATCTCATTGGGAAAGTCAATAGTTGCATTAATTTAACTTGACTAAATTCATATGATTTTGTCGTCAATCAATAAAATGAATGTTATTAGATAAAATTATTTATATGTTATAATTTTATAAAATGAAAAATCTATTATCTTTTAGTATGTCGAATTTCTTTCCTTGTGGTAGGCACTTATATTTAATTTATATTAATTTATTTTGGCCGAGAAAGATATTTTTTGAATTAAATATGTTGAGTGTTAGAAAGACACATGTAAAATATTAAATGTTGTATGTTAGTGATTCTTCAAGTGTGGTCCGCAGACTCCCGGATTTCCCGCCCTTCTCAAGGGGTCCGCGAAAGTCCCTCAACTAAGATTTCCCTCTTTTAAAAACTGAAAAACCTTCTGGAAAAATTGAAAGATGTGCCATCCTGGACTAGATCACTAAATTGCGCCAAATGAAAAAATTCTACTAAAACATGTATTTCGATAAAAAAAAAATGTATTCAGTTTTTTTTTTTTTGCAACTACATAGCCATTATTATAACGTAATTTCTTCGAAAAACAGTAGAAACACGTGTGCCAAGATTAAAAACTGTTTTCTCAAGGAAACAAAGAAGTCTCAAAGTCTGTATAAGTAGCAGAGGCAGTCTTGACTGAAATTAGATTGATCGCGGGCGACAGCGCGCATGCGCTTTCACCCAGTAGAATGGGCAGAAAAGTTCGACCATGAAGGAGTCAAAAAACAAATGAAGAGTCGCCCGCCGTTGTTAGGTTGACACATAAAGGGAGGCCACGGCCATCGAAGGTTAAGGAACAGCTGGTGTATAATTTTATAGAATCCTATTTTAGCCCACATTTTTAATTGGACCTTAAATGATACCCCTTAATTTGGCTACAAAAATTTGGCCTTGATTTTTTGCTTATAGCGCCAAGTTAACAACTTTTACACGCAAACTGCATGCTTAGGATTCAGAGTAAGCTGGTCATTCAAAATCTAATGTTTACATTGAATGGATTGCCCATGAAGATATCAATACTAACAATTTCTGAAAAAGAATAGGAAAAAAAAAGAAAAAAAAACTATTGAGATTTACAATACCAGCAAATATCACAGAACTTTAGGAAACATCCCATCTATAGAAGTAATATCTAATTGAACCAATAACAGAAGAGAAGGGATACTAGGTATTCGCATTTTCGTAAAATGATCAGAACTCCAGGACTCCTGTATAAATATCAATTAATAATCCTATATATAACTAATACAAGGAAAATAATGATTTGGAACACATTCTCTCAATTTATGACAATTATACTTCTCAGAAGAAATAACTTGTGCAATATATTGAAGATAGACTCATGCAATAACATTAACTTCAGATAACTTTTGGAACATGAAACAAATAAAAAACTTCTGAAAGTCTTTTTGCAGAAGGTGAAATTCTTTGATATATATTAAATAAGAAGGGATAGGCATCTCTCTATATTAATTTCAAGGGGATAATAGCTTTTGTTCCAAATCCCACAAAATCTGAAACCTGTTGGCCATTTTGTAAAGCACCGTTTTTGCTTTTTCGTTGTTTTGCGAAAATGTTTGATCAACAAAATCAGGGGACTCAACTAGGAATCTTACACACCTTTATTTATATCCAACTTGACGAATTTATTATCTTTATATTGGATAGTCCAACACAGAAAAAATAGGATTAAATAGGGTTTAACTTTGTAAACGACCAAAAAAAGCGAAATCTTTCTTTTTTTTTTTTCCTGTTTGTAATTACCAGCTTAATTATGTATTTATTTAAGGAATTATGAGCAAACGTAAAAATTAAAAAAAAATTAACTACTTGAAAGGCAATTATATCCTACGTAATTGCTTTATTGAGATTAAATTTGAATTGGTTGTATGCATCAACCCATTTTATTCAATTAATTTCGAAAAAAAAATATTAAACGAAAACGAAAATACGGGATTAGTTGTAAATTTAAAAAGACTTAATGATTCTACAAAATGTTACGTGTTTATTTTTTCTTTTAATGAGTTTTATTTTTGATATTTATTCTTGTAAATGGTTTTTAAACTTTTTTCTCTTTTTCTGAACAAGAAGAGAAATTCTAAGCAATTGACTAATTTTTTTTTTCTTTTCTAAAAAAGAAATGATAAATTTTTGTTTTATTCATTTTGAAAAAAAAGCATTTTGATAGATTTATTGATGAAAATTCTTTTAACTCCATTTCAAAACTAGCGGGTGGGTTTAAAGAAGAGGAGTAGGGTATTGTATATAAAAATAAATAGAATTGATTTGTGAGATGATGATCTTTTCCAGATTTGCTTTCACTATATTACACTGACTTTTATAACTATATATCACTGGTATTTTACTAGCAATACTATATTTATTGCATTATCAGAGCAGTAATGACTGGAAAACAACCTTCTCTCTGCATCGTTCAGAATATCCAATACTATAAATGACTTTCTTCTCTAGTAAGGGGGTATGCAGCAACTAGTTCTTCCATAAATCGCTTACAACTAAGTACAGGAATAAACGTGATCAACGACTGTTCTGAACTGGGATATTTTTTCGTCTAACGTGTACATGGATTGGTAGGTTGATGGTCCAAATCATCTGGTTCCCTACGGTGTCAAAGTCAGAAAACAGCTTCCACCGAATATCTATAGCTCAAGATCTTAATTTCTTGTCTACGCGGTGCAGAATTTAGTTTTTTTTTAAATAAAATTTTCTTTTTTATTGACCTTTCAAAATTATTATTGTAGCTAATGAATACGGAAAGAATATTTACGAACAAGGGAAGGGCACGACTAAGTAAATTCATTTGCTGACGAGACTTGCTTTAATAGTTGTACTCAATTAGAATGTTTAACAATCAAAATATTAGCGCCGAATGGCCAGTCAATTAAAAGAAAATAGCTTTCGAAATTCATGTTTTAGCTTTTATACAATTAAGTTTTAATTATCTTCAGCTACGCAGTGGCATAGTTGGTAGTGCACCTGCTCTCTACGCGTGTGGATAGGGCTCGAGTCACGAGGTCAACTTTTTTCATTTCATTTAATTATTTTTTAAATTAAATAAATTTATTTAAAAAGGACTTTTAGTAAATATTTTATATGCTTATAAAATAATTAAATTAATAATATATGAAAAAGACATATTATTTTTAGTATACTAATTTTCTCTAATTAATTTATTTATAACATATTTTATAGGTTATTTTATATTATATATAATATTTTATTCATAATATACATTGTATTTCACATAATAAAATTATTTGCAACTATTTTTAAGTAAAATATCGTTTAATATTTGTTATATATAAATATTATTTATCAATATAAAATATATTTATAATATAATTTTTTTTTATAATTACAGTAATTATTTTACTTTTTAAAATACAAAATAATAGCATAAAATAACATTTAATATTTAATAAACCTATTTTAAATAAATTTATTTAATTTTTTAAAAAATAATTAAATGAATTAAGAAAAAAGTTAATCGTGAGCGATTCAACCCTATCTGCCCGGGTAGAAAGCAGGTGCTCTACCAACTATGCCTCTGCGTAGCTGGATGTAATTAAAACCCTATTGTATTAAAGCTTAGCATGAATTGTGAATTTTTCAAGGCTATTTTCTCCGAATTGACTGGCCATTCGGCGCTAATACATTGAGGGTTGAACGCACTAAATGAGTACTACTATTACACCAAGTCTCGTCCCAAAATGAATTTCCTTCGTGGCACCCTCTCCTTGTAAGTAAGAAATGTCCTTTAAGGAGATAAAAAAAAGTTTCGCCCACTCAAGTGAAGCAAAATGTGAAATTTAGAATTCCATCTAATATTGATGAATGCCTGCAAACACTTGTGCACTTAATTAGATAAAGAAAGGAACTTATATGAAAACCAATTACCTGTGTTAACAAAATGAAAAAGCATCATGCAAGTAATAAAATTTTAAAGCACTTAAACCGGTTGTTCAGAAGAGAACTTTTCCTTTTCGGAAACTAAAGGAATGCCCCAGAGACTACTTCGTTGACCAGAATTTCGATTAAAGCGTTTCAGGTCCGCTGTAAACTCGTTGCATTGCGTAATTTACTGGTAAAAGCCTTAGTATTCTCCAGAGGATAGACCCTTCTAGGAAATGGCATGAGTCAAAGACATTGAATTTCTCCCTGTAATTGTTTTCTATTGTTAGAGGTAGTATTGGAAAACAACTGATTGATTCGAAATAATAGAAAAGCTCATCCAATGATGTAGGTGGACTTATGCTTCCCGGATTAAGGAAGAAAGGGAATCATGGGTATGTGGTAAATATTTGGCTGTGTTTAGGTTGTTTTGTTTGTAGATGTAGAATAATTCTAATTTCACGTAATGGGATGGATGTTTTCTTTTGTCAAGAAAAAAATAAATCGATGACAGTTTTTTTTCCTTCTGGGAATAAAGGAGATAAGGGGAAGTTTACGTATGACTTTTTGTTGCTCTTTTCGTTAAGTACTAATGCAAAAGTAGTATTGCTGAAAACTTCTAAACAGCAGGCTAAATAATTTGTTGGGCAAATAATAATCCTGAGTGCTCACAGTTGCGTGCTCGTGGCTGACACTCTTTCTGTGGAATCCTGACTTCAAACTTTGATGCAATTAATCCCATCGTGGGGTAGAGGTACTGATGCAGAGTAAATTTATTAAAGTTCATAATGGCCTGGTGGGGAAGTTTGAACAGTGATGCGCCAACTCATGTTTCCTTGACCACTTATCAAATCCGTCGCTGGCAGCGACCATGTGCTTGATCTAAAAACGATGTTAACACTTTGGAGATAATATGCTGTGAATAGTGTTTTTTTAAAAAAAATTTCTAATGGCAGATTCTAAGCAGTTACAGCAGAGAACCATATAAAGAAAAAAGACTACAGAATACAAATAATGGCTGAAGCAGAGTTAACCCAACATATTTCTAACCTCCCAGTAACGCTCGGTGAGAAACGTCTTGCGTAGAGCAGACGTGGACTTCACATATTCTAGTCCATGATCTCTCCAGAGCTGCACAGAGTGCATATCGGGGAAGGAACAACTTTGAGTCTATATAGATGGTTTCGCAGGCAGTCATGTCCGGTGGCCAGGCGGAATTCAGCGACAGCTCTACGCCTTGGGCCATTACGCAAATTCAGGACAGCATCTTCAAAGATTTATGGAAAACATGGTTAAGATGTCTTCCTGAGCATGGGTTTCATAGATATGTTGATAAGAATTTTAATAGAACGGAAGCACATAAGACGAAAAATTTTCTGTATGATAAAAGCACCTTCTTTAGCCAGGAAGTCGGTTTTAATGTTACCCGGAACTCTACAATGGGCAGGAACCCACTGGAGGACTATAGTGTTTCAAGTGATGCCAAATTCTTAAGATCATGATGACAATCCAACATGTCCTGTGTTATGGGATTATTATCGGAAACGATAGCCAACAGAGCAGCTCTGGAATGACTGTGGATAACAGTTCTTGTGCAGATTTTGCAGTGAAATGTACATAACATGAATTGCCACATATTTTTTTTTTTGAATAAAAATAGAAAAAATGAAAATATAATAATAAAACATTAAATTTATAATCAGAATAATAAATTAATAAAATATAAAAAAACGAAGTTATGAATGACCATTTTTTAAAATTTTATCTCCCTTTTTCAAATTGTTTATAAACTAAGAATCAACAATTAAATTTGTTTTATAATTCTAATGATTTCGATTTAATGAGAATGGCCGCGACAACCAACACAATTACTCAATGCTGGTCTAGTTTCTGCAAAAGTTGTTTTCCTCATTGATTCTCAAGCTACAATTTCAGCCTTAAGCAGCAACACACCAACAGACTGCCAAAACCCAATTCAGTGCAGATCTAAAATTGCGGAGCTCATTTCATATGGCTGGACTGTGGCCTAACATTGAGTCTCCAGTCATGTTGGGATCCCTGGTAATGTGTGAGAGAGCCGACCAAGAAACCAAGCCTGGAGCCGAGTTGTCTCAACCGGAAGTCCCCTTGGTCCTCTGAAGAGCAAAGATAATTATATTTACATACATTGACAAATGTACTGCCGTAAACCCCCCAAAAAAGAATTTTGGAAAGCTTTGGAGATCCCTGGCTATTGTGTGCCTGCTTTCGTCTAACCACCGGATATGGCGTTTTGGGAGTATACCTCCACTGTCTTGGCCTAGCTGCTAAAGGGGCTTGCCCGCTCTGTGGTCATGTCAGGACGGATAGCGACCACCTTCTCCAATGCACTGGACTCTATGAATAACTGAATGACGACGTCATCAATCGGTACTGGGAGGTTTGGCATAAAATGGTGAAGAAGCCAAGCACAGGCGTTGGACATCAATCAATAAACTACTGGTTATGGTCATCAACTCGGGGCTGGCGTGTTATGAGTTCGAGTCCTATGGCCATTGAAAACCTGTGGTAGTTATAGAGACTTACTTATGCACGTTACATTTATCGAGGCTTGAAGTCCTCTCTTTGGTGACTCTGAGCTCAAAATCACGACGTTCGTCGCCAAAAGCCCTCGTGTTCCTATTTTGTGCGGTGTAAGTAAACACTCACTCACTCGATTTTATTAGAAGACTTAAATGAAGTTATATTTACATCAGTGCTTCTCAAACTTTCAATATCTGCGACCCAATATTTAATAATAATTTTCATTGCACCCCCTTTCCTTACAATGACAAGGCATTGAATTCAATTATACTATACTTTGGCGCTTTTCCAGCAATATGAGTTTAAAATCTTGTTTCATCGTCGTATATAAACGTCTCACACACACACACAAAGCATTACTTGCCTTCGGACGTATATATACTCCTTTCCGAAGGACGATCTTTTCTGTACACTGCTATCCATACAATTATTCCGTAGGCTTTAGAATGCAATAAAAGTATTTTGACAGTGTTTGCGAAGGAGGATTTGCTTATTTATTCCTTTTCATCCCCCCCCCAATACATCACATACGCGTGCATACGGGGAAAATGGAGGCATTGAGGGAGCAAATTGCGCAACTTTTTATCTGCAGTTAAAGGAATGAATTATAAACCGTACACAAATTATCAAGATAAGTGTTAATTTTTGAATATAATTTGACATTTTTGTATATATGACAAGCCCACGGGTTCACTTGTAATTATTAAACTTTTTCTAAAAGTATTGTTTAATTAATTTTAAAATACATTGCGTGCAGTACTGATGCTTTTATAAGTTTATTAAATCAGTGTAAATGTTTATTTTATTATGTCAGAATGTATTCTGTTTGTTTATTTTCAGTAAATTAATAATTTTTTAAATATTTTTTCGTTTACGACTTTTTAATATGCTTGCTCCCCCCTCGTAGAGTTATCACGCCCCTCCCTATTAGGGCACGCCCCACAGTTTGAGAAACGCTGATTTACATGAATATGAAAACTTGTTTATTTTGAAAAATGTTTCTTTAAAATAAACAAGTTTTAATTTTTTTGCTAAATATCCGAAAAACTAATCACATTTTCGATCTAGACCTTTAAGGTGAAATATTAGGCCCTTTACATTCGATTTATTTTCAATTTTGTAGGGCGTAAACTTTAATTCAACTCCCTCAAAAATAAATACAAGTAATTTATAGCGGTAGAATTCAACATTTAAAATTGAATTTATGTATAATAATAAAACTTAATTTTGTAAATCTTTTACGTTATGATCTTCAAAACAATTTCCTACTTTCAGGAAATGATATCTTCCACATTCTTCGCAAAAATAAATTACTGTCTGCCTTTTGCTATCTTCCTACATGCTTGAACAGACCATTCAATCGATATATTCTTGTTCAGGATGAGTAATTTAAATCTGTAGTTGTTCGACAAGTCTATTCTCCATATCTAATGTTGATGGTCGTCCACGTGTTTCTGCTCTGCGTGTGTAAAATTTCGTACTAAAGAAAGATCTAATGTACGTATAAAACGGAAATGATTTAGTATAGTACACACCACCATGAGACATTTTGTACACCTACCGTATTTACTCGAATTTAAGCTGCACCCCCAATTCTGAAAATGTTTTCGAGAAAAAAATTTGTCGTCGATTCTACAGAGCACCCCTCCCCTCCCCCTCCGAATTCTCTATATGAGGAAAAAGAATTGTAATGGGTAATCAATATCCGGTATATCAGAAATTTAAAAAAATCAACGAGAAATAATAATAATTATATAATTAATCTATATTTTACCAGCATTAAAAACTACACATACATAAACCTATAATTAATCTTATCGTCAGTATCATGGGTTATGTGGCCAGAGGTCAGAGCGGACAGTGGATACAGCGGACACGCGAGGGGGAGAGCGGATGTTCTTGCACTTATTGTGTAGTTTCTCTAATCAGTCACATGTCATCTACTGTGCAGTTTCGACCCTTCTTTATACTGTTATTTACGATTACTTTTTAAATATTTCTCTGAAAGTTTTTTTTTTTATTACATTTCGCTATATTTAAGATTCATTCGCACTATAATATCTTAACAATTTAATATAAATAATTAAATTTGTGTGGCTGGTAAAAACGTATTTATCCTTGTAATTCGATAATCGAGAGCAAAAACAGAAAACTTCAATAAAAAAACGTTATTCCACGTGAAAGAGATTTGCCGTTTAAAATACTGTTTTAAATTATATTTGTGATTTTTAAAAGTATCTATTTACTTATTTATCTGCACCCCTTATCTGTTCTAAGATGGGAGGAAATACGATGAGTTTCGCAGTGTCTGCTCTGATCACGAAATCTTATGTGTCCTTTTTGACCAAGTCCACGTGGCCGCGGTAACCTAGGGGTCAAGGCATCGGATCGTGGCTGGCATGTCAGGAGTTCGAGCCCAGTACCACTAAAGACCCGTCGTGTAGGTGAGTAATGCACGTTAAATCTTTCGAGAGCTCAAACGTCTTCCCGTTGGTGTGGTGTGGTAGTTAATAGAGAGGGTGCCAGCTCAGGAGTCGTCCTAGTCACTTGACCATGGTTCGAAATTACGAGGTCCGTCGCCAAAAGCCCTCGTGTATAGCTTAACAGTGCGACGTTAATATTCACTCACTCGCGACCATGTCCGCTTTACCGACAACACCGTATCATGTTTCGAAAATGATTCGTCACTCCCGTTGTAACAGTTGACTTCGGAATTGGAGCCAGCGATATCATTTTCTCACATAGTGTAGTCTTATTGCCACTCAATGCATTTATTATGCAACATTTTTTTTTAAAAGAATGCATCATAGAAGAATGTAACATTGTTTTCGACTTTTGAACACTTACAAGTAAAAATTATGATTTTGCTTACACCATCGACGTATATTTGTTTCACCCGTGTCGAGTTTTCAGTGGCTCTCCTCTGTTTCCATTTTTTCCTGCATATAAAATTGCTTTCCTTTTCCTACTTGCGGCATAGTGAACTCGTATTGACGCTATTACCCATATCTTTGATGTTTATGCAATTAAAAGAAAGCGTAAACAAAAAAATTTCTTAAATACCAGCTGACAATGTGTTTTGGATAGGCTGAAAACTGGAGATAAACTGCGGAATGGGATACGTCATTGATTCAAGTGACTAAAATGGATGGTTACATTTTTTCCTTTTGAAAAGGGTGGAAATTCAATTTTTGCCATCCTTCGATTCTAAGCCACAAACGATTTTCAGTTGCATTAACAGTGGAAAAATAGAGCAGCTTAGCTTCGAGTAAATATGGTATATCAGTAAATATAAATTCACCGTTCCTATCCTGCGTGCTTTCATATTTCATTTTAGATTGGAAAACTAATGTTTGTATGTATCGAAATAGACAAAGAGAAACGAATTTCGTGCACTATTTAGGACCGCAAACCGTACTGATAAGCTAACAAAGCTTGACAAGCAATTACTGAGCAAGATGTCAGATGCCACAAACCGTTTTGCAGTTATTTAATGTTATCATCTACAGCGTGTTTCAGTGTAAATTAGAGTTGTCATCTCCAGTGTGATGTAGGAGTTCTATAACAAATGTGTATTGTCATCTCCAGCATGATGTACGGTTGATTGTTGTAACAATTTTTCAGAGTAATGTGAAAACTATTTAAGTTCCTCTATTGTAAATTTAATATACCTATTCTTCATTGTAATGTCCTATCGCTAATTTAAACTTTGAAGAGAATCATCATTTATACTCTTGAATAGATTTATTATTATGCAGTTTTAAATAGCAACATCTATTCATTGTCATTATAATTTGTCTCATTTAAACTAAAGACTTATGTAGAATGGAATCGATGACTTCCTCTTTCGAAATAAATGCTATTTTTATTCAAGAGCAATTAAAATTTAATAGAATAACAATTATTCAGTTCCTACTATATGTATATTAGTTCACAATTTCCTTGTATCGTGTTCAAATTTTCAATCGTTAATAAAATATATTTTAAAGCGCTCAATTGAGCTGAAATTTTATGCACACGATCATTTTGGATGACAATACGGTAATTTAATTATAATTAATAACAATTAATTGATTAAAAGTAATTTTTCAAATAATTACTGATACAGCCATGTTGGCATCATTTTTGGCGACTTAGCGACCAATTTGGCGACTTGTGTGAACACAAGGTTTTTTTCTCGCATTTTAAAGCACTCATTTGTGCTTAAATTTCCTATACACGACTTTTTTGAGTGACAATACGATAATTTAATTACAATTCATTAAAATTAATTGACTGAAACTAATTATTTATAGAATTACAGATACAGCCACATTGGCTCCATTTTTAGCGACTTGGGTCAAAAAGAAAAAAAAACTTTAAAAGACTTTTTTTCCCCCTCACGTTTTAAAGTATTCAGTTGAACTGAAATTTTATGTACACTATTGTTTTGGATGACAATACGATACTTTAATGATAACGAATAAAAATTAATTGCCACCTAATGTTGTGATTCTGTCGTATGTATATACATATTTATATTAATTGTAATTATTTGATAAAAAGTAACTAAAATAAGATTTTTCTTTGTTGACCTAAGTAGGAATTGACTCTTAAATTTTTTTTTTATATTAATTGTTTTTAATGTGAAGTTTAATTTAAATTTACGTTACTACATAGATAAATGTTTGGTTTTATGGATGTATTTAATTACAAAGGAACAATTTAGCATGGATAAAATGAATCCTGTATTGTTAATTAATAATTTAGCACTGATAAATTGAATCATGTACTGTTAAATCATAATTTAGCCCACAAAATAATAAAGTGAATGATATATTGTTGAATAATAATGTAGTATTGATGAAGTAAAATGTATATTATTCAATAATAATTTAATATTAATAAAGTGAATTTATTTATGTTAAAAAACACTTGTTATTAAAAACTAAAAACTTATTTGGTTTTCCTTAACATTGTTTTGTGTATAATATTCAAGGAAAAAATACTCAAGTGTAAAAATCTAGTATTCTTATGTTTTCTGTATAAATTTTAAAGAAAATTCTTATAAGTGCTGTGTACGTTCCTTTTTTCTCTCTCTCTCTCCTTATATAAAAACTTACTTTTTTAAAAAATTGTTAAATACTAAAGTGAAAAAACAAAAATAAAATTCGTCTAAAAAAGTTTTTTATAAATTTTTTGTTGTAGATATGCACTCAGATATCATTATAATTAGCTAAGTTCTGTTTAAAATAAATTTTTTAAGTCTTACTTTTGGCATTTAACTTTTTCATAAGATATTGTTAAAGTTGAAATCTTTAACGCAAAAAAATTAACTCTGGATCTTTTTACTTTTTGTTTTTACTCTCACATTTTTTTTTTGTGATGTTGGAAATAAGTTCATCGTGAAGATGCTATTTTTTATACATCTAACTCTTATAAAACTTCAACCAAAATTTTCAAAGGGTGGAATTAAACAAAACATTATACAAATTATATTTATTCCGTACCTTTAATTTGAACGAGTGTAAAAAATTCAGCTCGATAAACTAATTTTTTTAATAATTATAACAAATAAAAATATAATACTTGTTTTATGTAGCTAGGTAGCTTTTTCTTTAGTAAATTTATCACACGTTTAATTTTAATGTTTTTCGAAATATTAAGTAATTTCAATATTGTATCTTTTTGCAATGCATATTTATTTTCCACGATTTCTCGTTTTAATTATGTAAAGTTTGCCAAAGGAGCAATTTTTTTTCTACAAACGATAATCATTTGTAATTTCGAATGCATTGTTTAAACAGCATTACAATAACTCAAATTTTCCTTAAAAATGAATAGTTTCTATTTCTTAAAATAATTTGTCGTATTTAGAAAAATAAAATACGCATTTGCATTAGAATATTCAAAATTCTGAACTCTGGGAAGCAAGTTATTCTTGTAACGGTTCACTGGAAGGTTGAAATCCATTGCGATATAGGTCGAATAAATTGTTTATTGTGGAATATATTTTTCATATGGGCATTTGATTCGAAATTTTTCATTTGAGGATGTTTTAAATTTCTTCCAGATAGATGTTTTCTGGTAATGTTAATAAAATAAAGATATAAAATATCAAAATGTAGAACAAATTGACAATTCTCAATCCGAAAACATATTTTATTAAAATAAATAAAATTCCGTCTGTGTGGAATAAAGAATATAAATTCTGGAATTATTCTTTAGAATTCTATCGCAATAAATGATGCTGTCTTATTTATAACAGAAGTATTTTAATATTAATATAAAAATATTTTTAAAAAAATTAATTAAATGTTCGCAATACTTTATTTTTAATTAATTTCTTAAAATGTGTCTATATTATTGATCTATCATGCTGATCTTCAAAAGCTTGGTATTATTAATAATAAACTAACACCAATCTTGAACTATTTTTCCTTTTTGAAATATTTCAGCAAAGACGTACTTTACATGGATTCTCTGGACAAAAAAAGGTCTCCGCATTTCGTCATAAATGAGTATTCATTAACGTCTCACTGTTGGCACCGGACCTTGTAATTTTGAACCGCGATAAAGTGGGGATTGAGAATAAAACCATTATAAGTACTTCTTTACATAGAGATATGAAACATCCATAGTGTATTTATAATTTTACAGAAAATAATTAAAATAATTAGACATGCAAAAGTTTATTAATACTTGTACATATAAAATGTATTCAACCGCAAAGTTCGTTCTGATATTAAATTGAAAAAAAAAATTTACTTAAATGAAAATGAAGTATAATATTGTTACGAATTTTGCATAAAGAATACTTAAAATAGTGTAAATAATTTATATATGGATGTGTAATACGTTTATATTACTTTATGTTGTATTTATTTTTTGTTAAAATTGTAATATTTGCAAGCGACGCCATTCCGTAGATTATAATGGCTATTCAAAGGAAACTTGGCGAAATCTTGATGATGTAGCCAAGTTGGCATCATTTTGGCGAGTTCGTGACTATGGATTCTTCAGGAAATTAGTTGAGATATCTACTAATATCGCGATATATAGCGTAAACGGATTTTTCGAGAAACCGTGAAGCCTATAAATATAGGGAGTAGCTCACCGAAACTGAGTTAGTCTTGCTTTGCCCGTTGAAGAGTAGCATTGATTTGACTGAGTCGACCAGCGATTAGTTCGGCTGTTGTGTAGAGCGGCCGAGTGCGTGTGAATAATACAACATACTTTTATTTTAGACACTGATAGTTGTGTCTGAGCGTTGTAAAAGGTGTGAAGACCTAAGATTTATTCTGCGAATATTGCTACTTTATCCTATATTTCAAGGATTGTTTTTCGTCAGCTTTTGGGCTTTTAGAGTCCTAGGCCCCCGTAATGTGAGGGTCATGAGTATGAACATTTTACTGAAAAGTACTTCTTACTTTTGTTATATAAAAACGTATAAGATAAAATTTTCTTTGTTTTTTTCGTAAAAAGTAATGTGACAGATCTATACGCGACCTTATTACTAATCCTCTTGGGGAAACTTTGGGTCCAGCAATCGCGTTAATTCACAGCCTCTCTCAAGAAGGAATTCTGATAATTAAATTAGTTTGACTATATAAAGTCTAGGTTTTGTAGATGTAAGATAGAAGGTGCAGGAGAGCTGTTGCGGTGATTCGTAGGTGAAAATATTTCATTGAGTACTTCATTATCACAATTCGAATTAAGGAAGGAGTTCCCAAAATAATAAATTAGTGGATTAAGGATCTAAGATAGATAGAATCAGATTTAATCAGATCACTTGCGCTTGTTCACTTAGACGTGTTTACTTAGAGTTATTCACTTAGAATATAGATAGCTCTCTTTATATGTCACTCCTAGGGTCTCCTTTTGTAGTTTCACTTGTGATTAAGTGTGATTGAATAGTAATAAAATAATAGTTATTATGGAAGTTTCTGGTGATTCTTTGTTTCCCCCACACCCTTAGATAGGCAAGACGGTGAAGGAGTGGCGCCAAATAGGCCGCGCTCACTGTAAGCTGTTTCACAATCTTTATATTTTGTCACATGTTAATGACAAATCAAAATGGCTAAGACCTCAAATAGTTCTCAGACAGGATTTTCTATGCTTTTTCAAGAGATTATCGGAATTATATTCAATAATACTTTCAAATGGTGCAGTAATCATAGGATTTGACTGAAAGTGATGACGTGTTCTGTGTTCATTGTAATCCAGCACTTTTTACTGTCATTGTGTTTACGGAGACGACATAGCGTCGCCATTGGAACTTACATAATCGCCTTAACAAAGAAATCTAGACATACTGGCGACAACAGATTAATTGTTTTCTTTTACCATTCTATATTTAAAAAAAAACAACTTGATTTCTAGAAAGTTTAAAACTCTTTAATGATCCAATGAATGGTTAAGATTATAGATACTTTTAGACAAGAAAAATTTAGGAATTGGAAATTAGTTATTTTCTTGAATACACATTTTATAGTAAGAAACAATACTCAATTTTACATACCATTCTTTGAATTATCAATATCTCTTCAAACTTCATATCTGAAACAGATAAATCATTCTGAAAAATAATGTATTTTATTTTATCTTCTCCACTTATCATTTGGACCGAAGAGTCATCTGTTCAAGTTTTTTTAGCACTCTTTTATAAACTTCATTTGTATGTAACGGAACCTCTTTGAACTCCATATATTTTTACCCACTTTAAAAGGTCAGATTAAGTCGAAATTTTGCTCACTTGTCCAGGACCGATGACAATACAATAATTTAATAGTTTTGTTCCATTGTCCTGATCAGGATTAGAGATTTCCCATTTTCAGATCCCATTTCTAGATTTGGCGACTAAAAGATTAAGTTACAACTTAATTCGATTAACTATAAAAGGGTGTTTTTTAGTTTTTTAAACCAGCGTTTCTCAAACAGAGGGGGGCGCGAGTATATTGAAAAGTCGGAAACAAAAGATTATTTAAAAAAAACTATTAATTTACTACAAGTAAGCAAACAAAATACATTCTGACATAATAAGAAATATGAAATACACATTTACACTGATATAATATACTTACAAATGTGCACAATTTATTTTGTACTTATACTGCACACTGTATTTTATAATTAATTTAACGTGAACATCAACATGAATTTAAGAACAACATCAATAATTGCCAATGACCCCATGGGCTCGTCATATATAAAATTACATATAAAAATGAGCACTTATTAAGATAATTTGTATAGTTTATAATTAATCCCTTAATTGTCGTTTAAAAGTAACGCGATTCACTCCATAATGCCACCGTTTCCACGAAGGACGCGTATGTAATGTATTGGGGGAGGGAAAAAAGGAACAAATAAGCAAAACCTCTGAAATAAATAAATCCTTCACAAACACTGTCAAGATCCTTGCGCGATGAAAATTATGATTGTCTATTGGGGCGCAAACATTGAGACTTTGAGAAGTACTGTTTTATACTATAATTTATTCTTATATTGTCACCGTAGAGAGTGGCTGATGCATGCTAAATCTCTCATGGCTCTAAGTTCTCACGTTGCCGGGGTGTGACAGTAAGGAGAAGAATGTGCCAGCCGTATCACTTGACTTCGATTCCAAATTACACAAGGTCTGTAACCAATAGCCAACATGTGGCTTTAAGAGTTACATTAATAAACACTTAGTAACTCGATACAAAATTGTCGTCAGGGGTATTCAATTATTTAAGTCATTGCTCAAATTTTATTGATAAACTTTGTGACGGATCTATACGGTTCCTTCTATTAACCCCTGGGAATTCTTTTTTGAGCCAACATTTTTTCAACCAACTTCTCCGATGACAGAAAGCATGATTGTGCAAATAAATTTTAATATATATATTCTGTATTCGCGAGTTTGAGAGTTAGTGAAGTGAGAATAGATAGAAAGTGAAGTGATAAGATGTGAGGTAAATCGGCAGTGAAACGTATACGTAAACAGTGTTGGAAGCGTGAAATCGGAATATAAAGGAAGTGCTTAGTTGAACTGTTGGAGTTGTGTTAAAGTAAACGCAAGGATTAGAAGATCGCAAGAGTTCAGGTACTGTGATCTTTAATGAAGAGAGTTAAATTATTAGTGCGGTCATTAATAAAACAGCTCCGTATAAAGTTACCTTAAAGGTAGATTTACATGATTAAATATATTCTCCCCACGCCATCTTGTCTCACCCCTGTCCTCTGACTGATCAAAAATATCTTATTTAGAGTGTTATTTGTGTCTGAGTTTATATAATAATAAATAAATAATTGAAGTTCATCATGCGTGACGTCTGATCATTTAGTTCCTTCCACATCTCTAGCTGGGTCACAGGGAAGAAGGAATGTAAAACCTTTATAACTTTGACAGTCGTAATTCAAAATCATAGATACGTGCTGAAGGGCTTAACACGTTCTTAAAACAGTTTTCATTTTAGCAAATTTAATGCATCAAAACTAAAATAATTCCTTTTCTGATAATTATAAAGCAGAAATACTAAAATTGTAGTAAAATATAAAAGATGCACTTTGCTCCATAAAATCTCTTCGAAATTCTTAAAATTAAAGTACAGATATCTCACTAATGTCTTTGAATCTCGATCTGCGCTGTCGGATAACATTAGTATATTTCAAAACTACTTTTGTGTTTTAAGCATCATAATTGCAAAGTGCTCTGCATATGTATCTTTCTTTTGTAAAACAAGCCGCTTGCTGTGCAGTACTTTTGTTTTTTTAGAGTAAAGAAATATTTCAATGTGTATGAATTTTTATGATAATTTGACTGACGAAAATATTTTTATACAAAATTTTTCTTTTAATAACTTTTGATACTTCGTATTTTACGTAAAAAAAAAGATTTTCTGACGTATTATCGAAAAGATATTCCTGAATTTCTAGGAAGCTATCTCATTAGAAATTTCACATCCCAGCGAATTGTTTTGTCTGGCTTATAAAGTCATTATTTATAACAAAATATTTTCTGAAATTTTGTTTCTTAGTGTCTGGAAGCACAAAACTGATTTAGAAATATTTCTACATGAAGGTATTTCTCATATATCTCATATACTGCTGTTTTTTAATAACGCTCATAGGTTATGCAAAAAGGTGTGATAAAGAGATGAAGGTCCAGTCGAATAACAACAGATTTGCAATAAAATTTTCGAATTTTTCGATTTAATTTAGATTATTAATGTAAGATTTAATTCTTTCGAGGAATATTGATGAGGAACTTGCAACTAAAACAGCGGAATGCGAGAAATTACGCATCTTCGAATTTATAACATACTGGTTTACTGTTCTATTTCATATTCTTATTATTCAATAATGCTTTTTTCAATTCCTACTATTGGCTCACACTCTCCCAGTATATATATATATATATATATATATATTTACTAGCCGTTAGACACCCGCTTTGCTGGGTATTTCATGTTTTATAAATATATATATATATATATATGTATACATATATATATATTATTGATATCTAAGTCCTAGCATTAAGAATTCGATTGTATTGAAAAATATACCTGTAACTCACGCCTCTTGATAAAAAAAAAAAGGAAAGAGCTTCATTTGTATTTTCTGATAATCTCTAAAATTGAAGTATAGAATGATGTTTGCACTTTCGTAACCCTATAACCAAGTGGATTTCCGCAAAACCAATTTTCGGTGGATCTCTACTTGGTAAAATAAACATGCAAGCCAAATTTCAAGTCTAAATCTAATAGAGTAAAAAGGAAATTTTTATTATCAATACCCTTTAATAATCTCGTTGAGAGTCGTTCTCCAAAATAACCGTTCTTAGCGGATTTCAATTCGAAAAAGAAAAATGCAAACCAAATTCCATTATTATAGTCCTTGTAGTTTGAAAAAGGGATTTTTTTTGTCAATGCACCCCAATAACTCCTTGCTCCCCCAGGAGTTGATTTTCTTCAAATACATTCTTATTGGATCCATATTCAACAACAACAACAAAAACATGCGTAACCAATTTTAAGAATGTGGTTCTAACAATTCAAAAACAGGAATTTTTTTCTATAACTCCCCTTGACCCCTCTCAACCCTCATTGGGAGTCAACTTTCGTTTGACTCTTTGTTAGAACTCTATTCCATGAAAGGAACATACCTACCAATTTTCAAGCAGTTAGATCTAATAGTTTAAAAACGGAAATATTTATCTATTACGCCCCTTAATCCCCCGAAATGGAACTTGAGGATTTATTTTCACGAAACCCATTTTGTAGCGGTTCTCTACTCTACGAAAGGAATCTGCTTACCAAATTTTAAGACTGTTCGTCTAATAGTTTAAAAATGGGAATAATTATCTATAATACTCCTTGAGCCCCTGCAACGCCACCTAGGGGCGATTTTCATAAAACACATTATACTGAGGATCTTTAATCCATGAAAGGATTTTGATTATCATATTTCAAGACTGTACGTCCAGTAGTTTAAAAATGGAAATAATTATTTATAACGCCCCTCAAACCCCGCAACGCCACTTGTGGGTCGATTTTCAAGAAACCCATTTTGTAGCGTATTTCTATCCTACGAGAGGAATCTGCTTACCAAATTTCAAGACTGTGCATCTAATAGTTTAAAAATCGGAATAATTTTTTATATCTCCCCTTAACACCCCCTTCGCCACACCCCTGGGGGTCAATTTTCCCAAAACCCATTTTGTAGCGTATATTTATTCCATGAAAGAAACATGCCTACCAATTTTCCAGCAGGTAGGTCAAGTTGTTTAAAAACGAAAATCCCCCGCAACGCCACTTGGGGGCTATTTTTCCAAAACTTATTTTGTAGCTGAAAGGAATCTATTTATCAAATTTAAAACTGCGCGTCTAATAGTTTAAAAATGAAAATAATTATCTATAACGCCCCGCCCCCACAATGCCACTTTTTTTTAAAATAAATTTATTTGCAAAACTCCTCATGCTCCACATTGCATAACATCAGGCTTACAGACGTAAGTGGTAACAACATTACAAACAATAATAATGACAAAAAAAAAAAAAAATTAAAAAAAAAAAAACATAATAAGGGAAAAACACAAAAAGGGAAAAAAAACATAAAGAGCCAAAACTTTAAAAAAAAAGAGGAAGGGAGGAAATACACAAATATAAAGAAAGGAAGGTATCTGTAAAATTTTAAAAATCTATACTGTAAACAAATTTTCTCAAGACATTAAGGCTTTCAGAACAATTGACTAACAAAGACAAAATGGGTGGCCAGGAAATACCTAAGCATTTTAACTCCTTTTTAAAATGTTCTCTTTTACAACAATATAGATTACAATACAACAAAACATGTTCCGCCACTTGGAGATCGATTTTCACTAAACTCATTTTGTAGCGGATCTCTACTCTATATGAAAGGAATCTGCTTACTAAATTTCAAGATTGTACGTCGTGTAGTTTAAAAATGGAAACAATTATTTATAACAGAACTTTGCGGTTCGAATTTCGCAAAATCCGTTCTTAGCGGATCTCTTCTCCATAAAAGGAACATGCCTACCAAATTTCAAGTCTGTAGGTTGAATAGTTCCGGAGATATCGTGATTATTCAGTCAGTCAGTCAGTCGCTTTTCTCCTTTATATATATACCTTGTTCAAATTTCCAATCGTTAATAAAATATTTTTTATTCATCCAATCAAGTTCAAATAATTTTTTTAAGATTGTACTGGATGACACTTGATGAAAAATCACAGCTTTTTCAAATATTAATTCATTAATTACTGGATAATTAATTAAATTAATTGCCTGTATTCGTTGCCAAAGCAAACTGATATTTCGCTTATAATTAAGATGTAGCTTCCTAAGGCTGTTGATTAAAGAACAGAAGACGAAGTATCTGTAACATTTTGTTATTGCTAAATTTTTCATTAAATTTCATTAATTTCTTATGAATGTTTTTGTTTCATTGATTTTTATTAAATATATGCATATTTACATATGTATGAAAAAAGGTACTTTTATAAACTTAATTTTGTTAAATGAATGGGTTTTTTGGAACAATATCCTTTTACACGAAAAATATTTCATTCCCCTCAGTTTCGTGTTAAACGATTTTCACTATATTTCAGTTTTAGGGTAATTGCAGTTTTATGGTATAATGTGGCTATATTTCATTATTTTTTCTTTCTGTTTTGTCTCTTATTATACGGTATTTGAAATAATTTAGTATAGTCCTCGTTAAACCTCGTTTCGGTACGCATCAGTTCTTGCGATCATATTTTTAGTTCAGTTTTAACACATTCTTCAGTCTAAGCAATCATATCGGTTATTGTTACTAGAAGATATTTTTTTTCTTCGTGAAAAAGTATTCTTATTGCGAGACACGAAATTCTAACTTTTTTTAAAATTGAGTATGAGGAAGTCAGGCGTGTATTTGTTCAAAACAAATATGAGTGTAACAAATCTGTCTTTGATGATTATGAAAACTAAAACACACACACCACACACACTTTTAAAATATTGTAAATATGATTAAGATGCCGTAATATCGTCTAGTTAATTTCATCACTCTGTTATTTTTATTCACAACTACAATTAATTAAATGGGTACTAATCCTATAACATGATGATATTTCTTAATTGCTCTTCATATTTTACGTGCGCCCTATACACAAAAGAGATTGACGTCTTTTCTGTAGTTTAAAAATTCTAAAATAAATGTGATATTTCACATATAGCTCTGATATTTACTTTTTGAATAAAATTTTGTGAATATAAATATACCTTACACGCATTTAGGAATAGTACTCAGAATGAATTTTGTAACTTTAATCGGCATGTCGGTCCCTATATATTTTTTGCCATGTATTAAAGCGATAATTTCAATTTAATTTGGAATTTTCTTCTTTCTTCGCATAATTATTTTCTTTCTTATTTATGAACTTTTAACGAGAATTTAAAAAAAAAAATCAACGCCCACCATAACTTTTTCTTCTTTATTATAGAAAATTACAATAGTTCAATTACAAAAAAAATAAATTAATAACAAGGAAAAAACGGTTCTAATTTGGTGGATTTCCTTATTTAGCATAGCTTGAAGACATTTTTTTTTATGCGAAATTAAACCGACTTTTTTCCCTATGAACGCAGGTCTTGCAATTATTTTTAATGAAGTGGAAAAAAAGAAATATTTTGAATAAAATTAAGTAGTGTTCGAACTGAGAACGAAACCTTCCTTTTTAAAATGTTATTTATTGACTTTTTAAATTGGGGAGACTGCGATTGAAGCGCGTGATACTTCTCCCTGTAAATTAGTTTTATCTTTTACTTCCTAAAATCAATTTTGTCCTTAAATCAATGCTTTCATTTTCCTAAAATCAATGTCGTTCGTTCAAAATTAATTATGTAGTAATTAACAAATGAACACGGAGAATTTGATAAATTTTATTTCCTTATAATAATTAAACTAAAAATTGTTTTCTTCTTTATTAGTTAATGATTGATGTTGAAAATATATATTAGGTGTACTAGAAAGTTCTGTTAGTTCTAATTATTACAAATTTCAAGTTCGGAAAGGCTTCGTTCAGCTCAAAAAAAAAATATTGGACCCGATTTTGAAACTAGGACTGGAATGGAAATAAGGGCTTGCAATCCCGAGTTATATTTTCCATCCCGAAATTTCGGGATTAAATTATCCAAATCCCGGGCAGGGGTGGCTCTAGGCCCGGACAAACCAGACCCATGTCCGGGGCGCCATTTGGACCAAATTTTAAAAATACTTTTTTGTTGTTTTGGAAAATTTGGAAGAAGTTAAAGTACACAATCTAGGAAAAAATATTCAGAACGAGATAATTTCTCTTTTATATGAGAATATTAAATTATACATTGTTCGTAAAATTAAACAAGCTAAATATTGTTCGATAATTTTGGATTGAACCCCTGATGCCAGCAAGATCAAACAAATGACATTTATGGTAAGTTATAAATGTATTGAGAAATCTAATTCTAACGAAGTTATCGTTAAAACTAATGCAAGTTTTTTTCTCGTTTCCTTCCAGTTGAAAGATTAACTGGAAGAGAACTTTCAAATTTAATAGTTGAGAAACTTAAAAAAAATTAGGGCTAAATTTGCTAGGTATGTAGAGTCAGGCCTACAATAATGGAGAGAATATAAAAGGAGAGAAATCAGGGGCTCAATTTAAAATAAGAACGTTTAATCCGCGAACAATCAATGTGCTATGTAGTAGCTACTCTTTAAATTTGGCGTTAATGGCATGGCAAAAGCATCCTTAGAAGCCTGTACTTTTTTTAATATAGTTCAAAAAATTTTTTCCATCAACTTTTTTTTGGGTTATATTACTAAAATGTATAAAGGGCATAAAACTTTAAAGCCACTTAGTGTAAATAGCTGGGAAAGCTGAATAGAGGCTTATAAACCCTTAAGTTATCAATTGGGAGGTTTTTATGATGCTTAGTTTCTATAATAATGCTGAAATTGACAACTCTATAAGAGATAAGGCCTCTGGATTGAATTCTACTTAACAATTCAAGCTCCTATGGCCACCATTATTTGGTATAAAATCTTTAATTGCATTAAAATTCAATAAGCAAGCTATTGCAAACAAAATATTACGATCTACCATCTACTATGGAACTATCAAAAAATTGTAAAGATTTTCCTAAGGATGTGACTTTTGATAAAATGCACTGTGATGCAAAAGAACTGGCTGTCGAGATTGATATCTCTGCTAACTTTGAGGTGACGCAGCCACGTCACAGAGTTCGACGGAAAAATGCGAATTTTAACTATGAAGCACAAAATGATCCGATGGAATATCCTAAATTAAAATTCAAGATAGAATTTTATATTTTTACATTGGACGAAGCAGTTAATGTCTTGGAATACAGATTTAATTTAATGAGTACTGACAATAATTTTTTTCAATTTTTGAACAATATATATGATTTCAGAGAAACCCTATAGACTTTAATTAATTAAAAACTGTAAATATTTAGAAATGATTTTGACCGACGGAGAATCATTCGATGTAAACGCGCTTGATTGAGCAGATGAGATAATGTCAGTTTTAGCTTTAGAAGGCAAAAAAAAAAAAAAAAAAGCCCAGTTGAAGTTTTAAAAATTTGCTCCAAATCTTGCTATTGCATTTATTTTACTTTCTTTGCTAACAAGTTTGGCAAGTGCAGATATTAGTGTCTCAAAATAAAAATTAATAAAATTTTCTTACAGTTCAAAAATTTTAAAGATAGATTAAATGGCTTAACTACATTGGCTATCGGACATGAAATAGCTGAACAAATTGATCAGAAAATTTTCAGAATTAAAAGTAAGAAAAAAAAAACAGTGGTAATGTTTTATGTTTTAATATATATATGTACTGTTAGCACCCTTTTTTCTTGCAAGGAATATTCAAGTTTTATAGGTGTGCATATATGAAAATTTTTTATCTTTTTTAATAATAGTTTTTTTTTACCTTGGGGAGAGGGGCGACATTTTTTATTTCTGTCCGGGGTGGCAAAATTGCTAGAGCCGGCCCTGTCCCCGGATTGGTCCCGGGGTTAGGACTGTTTATGAAAAATACAAACATTGGCAGAGTTAAAATTACGTAATGAAACTGAAAACATAATTAAAAAATTAGTTTAATATTATTATTTATTGAAACAAAAAAACTTAATTCATCATAAAAAAACAAAAATAGTACATAATGAAATAAAAAAAACATTTCTTCATTTCTTTTGTTTCTGTTAATAAGTTAATAAAAACACAGCTCGTCAAGCATTACATCGTTCAAACAACTTATTTTTGTTACACATTGTCCTGCTGAAGAAAATGCTCGTTCAGACTCTACACTAGTAGGCTTAATGGTCATTAAATAAGAGTATGTTCTTTCCAGGCAGTCACCACGTCTCCCCCCATTTTCAAAAAGAGACATTTCTTTTTTAATATTTGATGCCAGCGTCTCAAATGTAATAGGCAGTATTGGTGCCTTATTCCTCTTTGATAACTTTATCTATTTCTTTTGATGGACTTTTAATGGTTTTTGAGTACAAATTGATTCAGTTATTGGATCAAAATGTGAATCAATTTTAAGTGTTACCTCATTTGAAATGGAAGATCCAGTTGCATGAGCTGTTAGTCATGCAGTGGGATTTGAAGCATAGTCTTTCAAGCAGGTTCGCTGTTAATTTACGGCAAAAAGTTGAAGAAGGAACTGTGACTATTCTTGAGACGTTGCTTATAACATTTTGTTACATATTGCTGTAAATCACTTATATCTGTGCAACGTTCTCCCATACAAGAAATGAAAGCTGCATATAATTTTTTACTTACAGCACTTATAATTGCACAAAAAACCTCTGCGTACATATTGCATATATATGTCAGGTCTGGAAAGATTAGCTTCAATATTAAGTAAATAATTAATAGAAATAGAACAAACTCACACATTACTATCGCGTAGGGATTTATGTGTATATTAGACTACTTAAAGGCAGAGAGAGCGCTGACGTAGAGAGAGAGCATAAACGGAAAGATAGCTGGTGACTCCGCGCTGCAATGTTGTTTCTTCTTCTACTCGGTTGCGCGTCAAAGGGCCGCCATGTTGGATTTAATGTGTTGGAATAATAATAAGGAAGTTATTTTAGATATGATGCTCTCCTCATTTTACCAACGGGCCTGGGGCCTGTCATATACATATACATATATATATATTCTAAAAATTAAATTCTTAGAAAATGTTGATAAGAAATATATTTCAAAATGTAATGCAGACCAAAATTAAATCCCTGGATTAGCTAATTTAATTCCGCCATTTTGGGATCCCGGGACTGCAAACCCAAGTGAAAATATTCGAGATGGGTATTACGTAAGTTAAGTGGGAAGAATTTGAATGATCGTGTGATTATATACTCATTTATGCTTACACGGAAGAAATGGAACTCTTCAGCACCGGATGATAACTGAGAATGAAAAGCGAATTACCTTTGAAATCAGCGTAAGAAAAGGGCTTATTGTGAACTGGTAAACTTGTCACTTTACTTTTAAATCGAAGTGGAGCCCGAGAGAATGTTGTGCATATGATGGAACATTCACGACCCAATAAAAAGGACATCAAACTGCTTCATGATAAGCCAGTTCATATACTGCTTTGGGAACTCGTCTAATACTTGCAGAGCTAGATTGGTATTTCCGTCTCTTCCACCATACTCACCGGATCTAGCACCCTTCGATTATCCCTTGTTTCTCCCCTCATTCAATTTTTTACAAGACAAAAAATTCATTAATGGAGAAGACAAGTGCTGGTCTAATTTTCTGGCTGTAGGATAAGAGAGTTTTTAAAAATGGGATATACAAAATGCTATTACGCTAGCAAGAAGTCATAAATAATGAGGGTTAAATGTTATTCAGCAACGTTTATTCAAGATATGAAAAATTTATTGTTTTGTTTTAATTTTAAAACAGACCCGGGACTTTCCGGTAGACCTACTATATTTATCTGAAATACTTATAGGTACTTTGATATGAATTTTCTTGAAATATGATTTAAAGATTTGATTCTATTTTTTTTAAATTCACGTTCTTATGTAATTGTATTTAATATTTGTACTTTGAGTAAATACCTTTTATCGAATTAAATTTTTAAAGAGGAATAAATAAATATATATAAAAACATATACGCAATGATTTTAAGCATTTTATTATAACACACTTTATTTGAAATAAACTTATTTTGAGAGTAAAACTTAAATCAAATAATAAGAAACAAGTATCAAAGAAAATATAAGACCGAAATAAAAAAAAAATCACACAAGAAGCTGTAACACATGCTGCAAAACTTCAGAATAATGCATAAATGTAATCAAATATTTTCTGAAACAAATAAAAAAAGTTTTTGAAAAAAATACTCTGGCCACTGTGAGAAGCTTCCCAGATATCAAAATGCAAATCAAATTTCATTTAAAGCGTTGCAAAAAAATCCTTCAGTTGTATTTCTTTCCAAATTTCTTTGTAGTTATTCAAAACACACAGTTTTGCTCCAGGAATTCCTAAAAAGGAAATAAAAAAATTACTTGATAAAAAGCAAACTATTATTTACATAAAAAGAGATACAGTTGTGGTATGAAGCGCAATTATAATCAAACATATCTTTCAATTCATAAATCTAAATAATATTTAATTATATAAGATTCACAGGTATAATTTAATGAAAAAAAATGAAACATAATCGGTTTGAATAACGATTTTTAAAAAGAAAAATCGTAAGATTTAATATTTCAAATTCAACAAACTTCTAATTGATAACGAATATAAATCACATTATTTGCTAGAATAGGAAAACTTTCATTTAATAAATAATTTTTCTTATGCAGTTTTTATTTTTAAAAAAAAGTCCAGTAAATGTTGTTTACAGACTTCATTTAAGGTGACAAACAACAAATTTCGGTACTTACGAATAATCACAACAATTGCCAACGTTCAAGATAACTCGCCAAGTTGGCAACCCTAATTTCGCAAGTGCCGTAGGAGCTGAATTGGTAACCATGTGCTTTGTTTCATATAATGCCGCTAATAGGTTGAAATAATACGTAAGTAACTAAATTTCTTATAAATTTTTTTTTTATCTCCCGTTGTATTTTTAACATTATGAATCACCTTTTTAAAAGGAACTCTGAAAAATAAGTAATAAAAATGGAGATATTTTAAAAAGAAAAGATTTTGTGATTGATTTACTGTGGCTGCTAAATTAAGAAAAGCAACTTAATTTTTCTTCATCATGGAATTTTAATTCCGAATCAATCTAATAAAGTGAATTTCCTGTTTAAATTTTCTTGCAATGTTTAAAGTAATTCAACTCCATTTTCCAATTTGGGTTTACATAAACAATTTAACCTTATTCTTGAGGAAAGGATTTCTGAGTAAATTAAAACAATCCTCATGCAAAAATATTAATATCTAGTTAATTATTCAGAATTAAAGAAACCACAAACAATATGTATGAAGTACCACTGAGAAGAATGTTACAATAATGAGGAGAAACTAAAGTTTCATTCCTATTTTATTTAATTAAGGCCAACGGTTAACATTTTGTGTATTTAAATAACAACATTAGATGGAAATTCAGAATGTTTGAGGATCCAGATATTTTTTTTTTTGTGAAAGAAAAATTTTTCAGTTACTGTAATGGATCAGCTTAGATTTAGTACACATGCCCTTTAAAAACTTCTAGAACCTTTTAAGTTAATTAACAGTCCTGATTCGTAGAATCATATGACAAAGATTTTAATTCTTTTAATTAAATATCTCCATACACATTTATTGCTTAAAAAAAAATTCATGGTCACTTATGTATAAACAGTTTCAGAAGTGAGTCAGCGACTTCTTTTAGACAAAATAAATTTAAAATAATGGAGTTGTATTATTTCTATCGAAAACTCTTTCGTAACAAAATAGTGTTTCATATTTATGAACATATCTACAACTTCGAACATTTTGTTAAAAAGTACCAATAAATTTAATTTATGTACTTCATAACAAATTAAATAATTAAATTACACATGGAAATATTTAGTTTCTCATGGAGAAGTTTTCAAAATACATATACATGACTCACTGCTACTCATCGTAATCAAAGCGCTCATCTTCCGATAAAGAATTAGTTTTTAGCCGCTTTCGTCACTTGAAGATACAATTGCAATGAATTTCTTTTTTGGCACCATAAAGTAAGAGATAAGATTTTGTAGTAAAGGTTGATTGGTCAGTTGTTTGTAAATATCACGATAACCAGATATGCATGATCGAAGCTCTTTTTGAAATTTCATATTTCTTTTGGAATTAGTATATATTTTCTTTTGCTTTTCTAATTTGTTGGAAAGCTGTATCCCCGCATATACTTTATTCTCTCTCAAAGAATCCGATTCTTCTTGTCCGTCTTCATAATCTATCAAAGTATTCATAATGTCACTGTTATTTTGAAATTTTCGTCTTCAATCAAGCGCGGGCTGTTGGCGCGTTGAGAGAAAGCAACTGAACGTGCATTGTCGGGAGACTGTTTTATAACAAATGAACAGAGCGTCTTGAAATGTATATCTTTGCATTACAGTTGTGTAACGTACACCCTTACAACCCCTCATTTACGGGGGAGGAGGCAGGACTGTAGGGGGCCCAAGGCCTGACTAACGCCAAGCACGTATTTACCAAACTTATAAAATATTAAAAACAAAGTCTGACTTTGCAGGGGGGCCGTTACATTCTCCGATCGCCACTGGTACATTGATAGAAAAACAATGGTGCCAAAGCCGTTAAAATTTACATGCCGCATAAAAATTAAGATCGCACAGAAAAAATGGCGCAAAAATAAAACCGTATTAAATAATGACTGCACAAAAACAGGTTCTACTGTATTGAAATGGAGTTATTTTCTTCGGTATATTTCCTTACTTTAACCTATTTTTTTGCATACGTATCATTTAAGATATTTTAAACTTGCGTATTAGATATCACACTTTTGAGATCATGTCATAGGCTGTACTTTTCAAGGAATTTTTGTGATATTTAGTTAAAAATTAAATAATTAATTTTAAATGTTTTTGTGTATTGTAAAACGCAGCATTAAATGGAAAATCTAACTATTTGTTCAACTTTAATAATTTTTTTTATAATTAAGCCCTTTCCCTCCAAAAAATTAATTCTAAAAGTATTAGATTTAACATTTTTTAAAAAAAATTGCTATACAACTGTCAAATTAATATCCATTTTAATTTTTATTGTAGATATATATGAAGGTGTATATACGAAGAGCTTCTAGACTCTGTCTTGAACAAAGGGAAAAATTTAAAAAAAAAATGAGAGAATTGTGTGTAAGAATTAAATATATTTTTTTAAAAATGGTTTAAATGCAGTGTTATTTTTTGCAACGAATAACAACTTATTGTGTGTGCGAGCAAAAATATCAATAACTCTCAAAGAAAACAATTCAATGTGTCTAATTTAGAGATAATTTAGATGAACTAAATTATGAGTAAATTTTTTGCCAGATATTATGAGCCAGATGCTTGATATTTTTCCCAAACACTTTCTATGCGTATTAGCTCTTGTCTGCTTTTTCTTTCCAATTAAAATGCTTTAAAGGTTTTCTCATATTTTTTCCTTCTTTTAAGAAACGCTTATGATCATACATTATATTATGAATAAAAATAAGGAAAACGATAAGCTGATAATTTTTGTATCAAATTATTCTTTACTGAAAACAAAAAAAAAAAAATATTCTTACGGTCTTTTCAGAAATATTTTCAACCATTTTTACACCAAAACTAATAAGCTTGAAGCCATCTTGTTCCGGTAATGGAGTAAACCGATATATAAAAATATTGATGTAGACTTTTGAAAGTTTATATTCACGCAGTTTGAATTTTGAAAATGATGTTACTTTTTCTACCCATTTTAAAAATGAGTTTTTCTGCCAACAAATTTTGCGGTTCACATTCAAAGAGCGCAGTTTAAAGAAACTATTTATTTTCCTTATTATGAATTTTTTTCTTCACTGACAGGCTTCAGAAATTTTATTTTACTAAGTAATTTAAGATGTTATTACGTCAATACATTAAAAGCTTTCTTACACTCTTGCGTAGTAATCTCGTTTATGTATTTGGGAAATATTCTTCCATGTTATCAGTTTAAAAATATTTATACTAATACATATATATAATATATTAGTAGCCATAAGTGGAACGTATTATAACTTTGGTACCTCTTTATAAAGAAAACGAGTATTTTTGCTCTAAAAGGGTTCAAAAAGCTACATATTGAGAGAGGAGAGAGAAAATCTTTTTCTTTACTTTAAAAATATGAAGCTTTTGCTGTTTAGTGGAAAGGAAAATAATTTTAATAGAATGTATAATACGTGGCTCACATTTTACTTTAAGAGACGTGAATGCGTTTCCTGCATCGAATTTTTCGGATGAAATTATACAATTTTTTTTATTACCTCTTTTAAACAGACTTTAAAAAAAGTATGTAACAAAATAAGTCATTTGAACCTAAAACGCCTTTTATTATTGGGATGAAAGCAAAGTTTTTGCTCTAAAAATAATATAAAAGAGAAAGTTGATTAAACAGGAAATCTGTGAAGAGGTTTTTGAAAATATGTTTATAATTCTTGTCTATTAGTTCTTGAAGCTAGAAATAAAATACTTTCCCTATAAATACATATTAAAACAAAAACAAAAAAATCTGGAAATGTCTGCATTTTTTACCATGACACACTAACAAAATTTACAAAATTTCTATTTTAAATAAATAATTTTTTTAGTTAAAACTCTGTAAAAGACTCTTAAAAACTGATAAACGAAACTTCATTAATATGTTTCATCACGATATCATTTATTAAACGTATCCCTCAAGCTATATTGCTGAGAAAAATCCATTTACGAATTTGAAAATGATTCAGTGGTAAAATCTTACTTTTAATTTTACTAGTTTTCTATTTTGTACACATTACGCCTACTTGTACCATTAAATGGTTGATCGGTTTTCATATGTAAAAAGTCTCTCTACTGAAAGAAACATGCACTTTCGGAGTCATTTGTAACTTAACTCGGATTTCTCAATTAAACAAACACACAGTAAACTTTCTTCTAACAGAAAACAACACATACTTAAAAACTCACAATAGCAAAAGTACGAATTCATACTAATCAAACAATTCAAATCCATGATTACAGTGCCTTACCCCGAAGAACCAAAAAAACTGGTATACCTGCCTAACATCTTGTAGAACCCCCCACGAGCACTCAGAAGTGCCGCAACACGACGTGGCATGGATTCGATTAATGTCTGAAGTAGTGCTGGAGATAATTGACACCATGAACTGTAATTCTTCACTTCTTATTAGTACTCATTTAAATTTATTTTAGTTTCGTAAAATTGGATATCGATAAATCAGTTGACTCTTTATTTCATTTTTCATAAAAATTAGTAGAAAATTAGAGGAGTGGCTTAGAATTGATGGCGGCTTAGGTTCGAGTAAATACGGTATTTATACATAATGAAGTCTGGTATATGAACATCTAAGGGATCATATACACAAAAGGTAATATTTGTTAGTTACATGCAAAATATTCTCAATATATAATGTTAAAAATATTTATTCTGCAAGCAACATGATATATCGAAAGTTTTTTAGGCATAGTTATAGTTAAAAAAAAACCCTGGAAAAAGAAAAAGTGTTAGAAAATCTCTAATGATTCCCAATTTTTATAATTAATAAGCCAGCGTTATACTTTCATAAAACTATTTAAAGATTAAATATTTGAACGTCTTTAAATTTGTAATGCGTGTCGGTTCCTGCTTCCCTCTAATCCCCCTTGTCTACTCTCGGCCCCGGCTAGATGTGTGGGAAGAACTGAATAATCAGTAGACTTGATTCGCTCTAATTATTTTATTGTCACAAAATATCAAGTAGAAACAATAATAATCCAATTAAGAATGTTGATCAGTATGCAGAGCGCGAAGGTGAGACCCGTTAGCCTGGGGATAATATGACGGACCCTCAACTGATTCCACGATAATCTATACAAGCTCAGTTTCAACTCCGCCACGCTCTAATAAGTTATGCTTTAATTTCTATTTAAATAAGGTTCACGATATCTGTATTCTTGTGAAGTCCTACTGTTGAGGCATTGAACGGTAATCTTTAACTGGATTCGATCACCTCCGAGTGATCCTCTCTTGGAATTCTTCAATTGATACTTTTATAAACTTAGATTTGCACTTTATAAATTCATTTCCTCCACTCACCAACTAACTCTCAAAACTCGCGAATACAGAATTTATATACTATACTTAATTTCCATAATCACGCTTTCTTACCTTTGGTGAAAGTTGGTTGATAAAAATGTTTCCTTAGAAGAGTCCCCAAGGGGTTAGTAATAGACGCGTATCGATCCGTCACAAATTATATAAAATGAGATTACAAAACGATTTTAACAATTCTAACATTTACCGCTTTTGAAAAATTCAACTTCATCGTTGCATTTTTCTTATTACCACTTTAATTGGAATAATTATTATGTTAAATTTGATTCATCATATTCCTTCTTTCATTTTCTAAGGAATTGTATTACGTTTTATCAACTCTTTTTTTAACAAGCCTATATTCATTTCCTGAAATTGTTTATGCAAATAACTGGAGGGAATCTCTTATAACTGGAAGAAGCATAAACGTAATAACGTGACGTAATAAAATGTTATAAAATTCTTTAGAGTTGTTCCTCTCATTTATAAACCGAGGAGCAGCCAAAGTAAGAGGTTACTCTAAATTCCTAAGACAAATACTTGTGCACTTAACCGCGTATGATTCTTTGTAACAGCACCCGTCAGGTCTTGCCCGGGTCAACTGGATTTTCCGGTCTAAAGCTTCTTTTCAAGTAATCCAAGGGCTTCCGGTAGTCACTTCGTTGATCTCACTTTAATAGCACTCTAACCCTCACTTTAGTAGAATTTAAATAGCATAAACTCAAGTATACTCTCTATAGAAAAGGTGGTTTTAAACTGAAACAAAAGTTGAAGTAATTTTCCTCCAAGAGGATGAGTAAAAATGCACGATTAGGACACATCACAAAGTTAAGATATTGATGTTAACTGCATAACTACCTGCAGAACTATTTCTGACAGCCACCAAAGTAGCATTATATAAATAAGAAAGAAATTGATTTAGTTTACTTTCTTCGGATGTCTGGTTTACCGAGTTAGTTGCAACCTGCCCCTTTTTACTTTTTCTGTCAAGTTATTAAATTATTGCGTTTACTCAGACTGAGAAAGTCTGTAATAGTTTAGTTAAGTAAAAAGAGCTATTTTAGTTCTTATTTTGTTTCGTACGAGTCTAGCGTCTGAAGACATTTAATAGCATATCCCTAAATAGATTACGGTTATATATAAACTTCATAAATACAGCAAAATGTGTATTTTCTTTTGTTTTCTAAGATATAATGTTCTACTCTTAGATATGCCATAGATTTTGGTAAACTACTAGTTTAGTTCACATCTTAAGAAATTAAAAACGTGCTACCACAAAGTGCGGCAACAACTCGTTTTTTTCTGCATTGCATTTCTATCCAATATGACAATAATAATGCGTCAAGTTGGCGAAAAATAAAAGTTTGTAGAAAATAAGATCTAACTTTGATTGTGTAATCTTTTTATGAAGTGAGTGAGAGAGTGAGAGAATATTAACTTCGCACCGATTAGCAACACGAGGGTTTTTGGCGACGGTCCGCGTACTTTTGAAACATGGTCAAGTAAAGCGGACGACACCTGAGCTGGCACCCCCCTCTCCTAATTACCACACCAACGGGATCTTTTTATGAAAGAAGGAATTATAAATGTCACGGGGGGGATTTAAAAGAGGTACATTGTAATGAGTATATTAATTTTGGTGTTTTTTAAATATTAACTTACGTTAAAAATATTGAATATACACTATAATTTATTATGATATTTAAAATAATAATGCACATATGTGAAAGAGGGATAATATAGATCTTTATTTTACTTATGATTAATTTCATGAAGTTTGCATAAATATATCATTCAAGTAACTGAATATATTTAAAATAGGGTTGTAATGACGATACAAATATTTATCAAAGGAAATATTTTTCTTACTCAAATAATAATCATTTATTATGATATGATATTCTAAAATAATTATAATTATTTATGGTAAAAAGAATTTGTGCCAAATTTTATTGATGTTGGAAGAATAACAATTATATCTGTAGTTAATTTTTAGATATTTAAAAACTGTACATAGTTTATTACATATCTGTTATAATGCTAAAAAAAACTCAAAAACAACACTCAATAAGTTTCAAATAATTCTTTCTAAAATACCTTTATTCTTCCTTAGGACGATTAATGATATTAAATAAGGTTATGGAAGTGAATAATAATTCCAGCTTAAAATGATCTTTAAGTTATAAATAAAAATAATTTCCAAGTCTCAATGGATTGCTTTAAAATGTTATTTATATCTTGAAAATCATTTAAGGTATCCGACTACTCTAAAATTGTGAATTTTGCCAAAAATTGACAAACTTTTTTTATGATTTTATTTTATGGGCCATTTTATTAGCTTTATTAAAATACCAAGTTTATAATTTTTCGTTCACTAGAACAAAAACTACACGTGTTTCAGTAAAAGCAGATGCCATTACTTTAACCAAGATGTCATGCTTTAAAACGCGTTTTACTCGAAATGTGACTTTTTGAAAATAATCAAACGAGGTCAGCGTTTGCCAAAAAAGTTTTAGACATAATTAACTGAAATTTTAACTGTAAGTTCTGAATTAGAGTAGAATTGTTTTAACCTTCAGATTTATCAACACTGTTTTATTACAAAATTTACCGTCCCTTATGTGAATATAATCACTGTTTTTTTAAGCAATTTCATATAATAACTGAGATAAAGTGCTCTAGTTTTTGTAAAAAAGAAAATATCTCTTATCCTGAAGGTCAATTCAAAACTGAATAATATAGCAACACATTAGATTGAAAAAATTAAAAATATGTTCATAAACTTTTGGTACAGAATGGACCGAGTTTATGTTATTTTTGTAATAATAATTTCTTTTTCTCTTTTTAATTTTAGCACATTTTTCTTAAAATGCACTAAACAAATATAAAAATAACAACAAAAAAAAAATCCCCATATCTCCTTTTTTCTTAAAAAAAAGTTGTCGCAACCAGTCGGATACCTTAAAATAACACAAAAAGAAAAAAAAACGTTCAATGCTAAGCGTCTATGAAATTAATTTGTAATTTATAATTAAAAGTGAACTAAGCAACGTATTTGAGTTTGAAATTTCCTAAATGTAGTATTATGCACACGAAATGTGATTAAGCTCGTAATTGATAAGTAAGAATATTTCTGATTTATTATATATATTGAGCACATATTTCAAATATACTTACCATGTCATAATCGCTTCCTACAGTCTCTTTCATGAAGGCGATGAAGTGTACAGCGTTTTCAAAAACGGTCGCGTTGTCAGTTTTATCACATACACATGGTAAAAGGCTTTTCATGTATTGACAAGCAATTTTAATGCGGAGTCTACAAAGAAAGGATCCATGAACATTTAATAAAAAAAAAGAGAAGAGCTTTGTTTTCATTGATTTCTTATTAAAATTTTAAGAGGTACAAAACACTCAATATTTTACTGCGCAAAAACTTATAGCTCTATTTATGTGTAATTGATTTATTCTTCCTTCACGACTTATCAAGCAATAAATGCATACGTTTCAAAATTGTAAAAAGAATTATTCATAGAAAGTTTTATAATGTCATGCTTAATATTATTTTACATACTAAAATAATTGTTTTTATTTAAAATTATAAGTACATTTATTATTATATTTTATGTCGTCATAAACTTTAACGAGTTAATTGCGTTTTGCGCAATTTATAACTTTTAAGTAAGTAATCACGACAAATTAAATTACCTGGTCTTAAAGTAAGAAATGAGTTTGTAAGTTAAAAAAGTAAAAAGCTTTTAATAATAAATGAGAATTAAATCTTGGTTACTCAAGGACAGTTTAACTAAATATATTGTAACCGAAAATAAAATTTTGCAGGTACTTACGTATTAAACCGTCGACGAATTTAAACAAACGAAAAGACATTGCCAATTAAAAAATATCGCTAAATACTAAATTCATGTGACGTCATAATCACATGATAATTTTAAACCACGTGTTTTTAGCCAATCAAGTTCAAACACACATGTGACGTCATAGTCACGATAAATGCAATTATTTATTTTCAGCAAATCAGCTCATGCACTTCGTTGTTGCCAAACTACGCTTTTCACAGAAACTTTTTTTTTAAAAAAAATTAATATTTGTCACTTTATTTAAAAGTACATGTATAAAACAAGACTTTTTTTCTTTAATTTTAAAATCTTTGCAGAAATTTCTTTTTATAACTCTTGAGCATATTTACCCAATTATGCAATTTGAAATTTTACCTAAGTTGTACAAATAGAATAAAAAGTACGAGCTATAGTTTATTGTCCGTTTTGAATTCAATGTAGAACACGTGTTCATATTATCATGTGACCGTCCTGAATTTAGTCCGTATGTCAGTTTTTTTAGCTTAGTGCTCTTAATATACTATTAGAATTAATATTTCTTATCAGAATGTTTAAAGAACTAAATTTTCTGAGACTTTATGTTTATAAATTGTTAATTTTTCTAACATATTACATTTTTAAATAAAAGTTACAGATTTTAGCGTTAAGAAATGAATTTTTTAAAATTTATTTATCATGTAAAATGGAAAGAAAACCATTTTAGAAATATTTTTAAAATAAAAGCTCACATTTAGTCATACAGTAAACAATAACTTATTTGTTTTATTATCCATTTAAATTTGAGACTTTATTAAAATGAAATTTGAGAAATTGTACAATTTATTTTTGATTGCTAACATTCTAGTCAATTTTCTTTCATCAAAGTGGCTTCGAACGGAAGTAAAATGTCACGTGTATTTTTTTTCAAACACACAATGTTCTTTCAAATACAGCTTTCGCAATTTTATCCCTAACAAGATTTGAAACACAAGAACTTTTCAGTCGGAAAGGGAATTGGATTTAGAAATGTCACAAAGTAGGCAATCGTTGTTTTAACTGAAAATTCAATCTTGATAATGTAACTACACATAGAATTGATTTCTACGAGAAATAAAAATTTAACTATATATTTTACTCTAAAAGTATTTATGTTTAAAATCGAAATTCATAGGTATATAAAATGAACTATTTACAAAAAAAAAAACACTGCTAATATTTATATATATAAAATATATCCCAAAGCTTATTTTTATTACGTTTCTCATGCAGAATTATTTTTATATGCTGAAATAATTGAAGAGCAATAAATTTTTTAATATATTTAATTCAATATTAAAAATATTGAAATTTGGTTCTAATTGCTGTATTATAAACATTATCAATTGATATTTTTAAGTGGTTACACTAATTACTGAAATATATCGATTAAATGGTTAGGAAAACGAAATTGAAGCAACAGATTTGAACATACAATTGAAAAGAAATGGTGTCAATGTGTAATGGGCCAGTAAAACGCTGCCCAGTGTTCTGCAAAAATGGTGAGCGAAACCTTCCAAATACTAGTGGATAGTCTTAACCATTTAGTGAGAGCTATTATTCTATGAAAAGATCCTCTCAACCCGACCTCATAATAAGCTTTTGCTTAACTTCGGGAAAAGCTTAACACTCAAGTATTCAGAAACTTTCATATATATATATATATCTATTTTGGAAAGATAATTTTTATTCAACAGGATTCTAAGTCTCCTATGCTACTGACATTTTGAACTCGTGAAGGCAAAATTAATTTTGCTTTTAAAAGACAGTTCTACTGTTCTTCTTAAAGTAATAATCGATCTGAATGCTGTGAAGTGTACGCAGATAATCATATTGAATAAAGGTTTTTCTACCTTTTTTTCTAAGAATTTTTAAAAATATTTCTGTAAGATATGAAAATCTTCAAATGAATCATAAAAACATAAGAATATTTTCAGAAATCGAGGAAAATGTAATTCCAGAAAAACCTTATATATTTTTTCTCTGATTGCACTATCGCATTCAAATAAATGTATTAGTCTAGGTTTTTGGTGAAGAAAAAATTTCTGTTGGATTAAAATTATGTTTGTTCACTCGAAATGGCTTCCAGACGGAAGACTTTTTTTGATTTAGTGGCTTTCTTGGAAAAACATTTCATATTTTTCTCAGACGAAAAAGTGTCCTTTAAATAAATTCAACTTTAGATATTTCCGATTTTGTTTCTTTCCATAAAATAAACTCGATAATTTTCATCCTTAAGCTAAAACTACGCGCAAAATATTCATTGTAAAGAAATGAAAAAAAATTTTTTTCCCAGTGAAATTCAAGTGATTATATACTTTTTGAGTTCAAAGTGTATATTTATCATCAAATTTTTTTGTATTATTTCTTGAATTAAGACAGAGAAAGAAGGGGAAAAATTTCCTTGTTGCACAAAAAGAAACGTTTATTAATCAATGCTACTGAAAAACTTACAATAAAATATTTTAATTAGAAATCAAAATATTTTATTAAAATTAGAACTTTAAAAATAAACAAAAATTTAGACTCCATGAAAAATAAATAATTTTTAGAGCAATAATAAAAACAATAATTTTTTAATTTTAAAAGGCTGACTATGAGCATTAATCGATAAGACAACAAAAATTATAAATTTATTCGACACAGAAATTATATACTTGAAGACTCTGCAAAATGCACCGTTTCATAGTTATTATTGGTTGTCGTTTTTACATTAATGTAATAAAATATACTTTTTATCCCCTTACTTTGAAACATATAACTCATTCTCCTTTTTTAAAAATTTTCTATTAATGTGTCTCTAATGCGAACAATTTAAATACTGATCTTCTATAATTGTTTTTATTAAATATTATCGATATGTTGTTCTATGTAAATAAATTTTAAGTTAACTCTTTAAATTTGTTATGAAACAAAAACGAACAGAATGTAATGCATTTTTAAGAAAAATATATTTTTTTTCTATAATTGAACTTATTTCATTATTTTGTTATTACTTATATTATTTATAATTTATTTCAATCATGAAGCCGAATAAAAAATGCTGACTAATTCTACATTCTTATAGAATATCTCATGTAATTTATACTATAATTCTACAAAAGAACTTATTAATGAAATAGAAAACTAAACCACGTCTTAATTACGTAGTGGATCAGATAGGCAGTCTAAGCAAGTGGAGAAATGAATGATTAATATGAGAAAAGCCTAGTCAGCGGACCACTAATCAAATCACCCACCTCCTTTTTCTTTCCTTTTCATTATGGCTCTCTCGTGGATCCATCTGGACAAAACTTTCTGCTCTCGAATGAATCTGGGGAATCCATTGCTGCAGATCTAATATCTTTTTATTGCTTTCTCCTTCGGAATTGGGAGTATTATTGGGAACTCTACAGAAAGATAGATGTCGGCAGGATGGATTAATTGTTACGCATATCAATAGTATTTGAATAATTTTTTTTCTATAGAAATTTATTTGCCTACTATTTTACTGTAGATTCTATATTCAATGGTTTGATAACGTTAATTTGATTTATTCGTAAACTAGGGCTGATGTGCAAAAAATATCAATGGATAAAATTTATGACGTTCACATACTAAATACAATTACGTGTTCTATATTAAATTCAAAATTGTGATCAAAATTTTAAATTAAAAAAATTTAAATTCAAAATTATACTTGCTATTCTACATTTAAGATCTTCATAGAAGTTCACAAACTTGATAATTTAACATTTTTACGAAACATGTACTTTCAAAATACGTGCTTTATATTTGCTAATTTGCGTTATTATTTTTGAGAAATATGTCCTTTTTAAAAGAAAATTTCTGTAAAAAGCAAAACTTTGAATGACTTATATTTTGATTTCGAGCATGTAATGCTTATCTTATGAAAAATTAATTTTTATGTCTTCTCAAATTCAGGTTAAAAGACATTCCAAAAATTAATGAGAAATAATATTTTCGTTTTTTCTTTCATTTTCGAATATATTTGTCTATTTTTAGTGATTCTTCTGTCGAAATGACATGTCCAATGAAAATATATTTACATGGTAATATTTTGTTTTTATTTTATTTATAAAATAATGGTTTTGTTTTAAAAAGAAATGCTTCGTAAATAAAATAGACTTCTATTTCTTGTTTACTTCAACTTTCATTGTTGTTTCTTAGTCTATGGTATATTTTAAAGTAATATGAAATATTTATCAGATACTTTGACTTTCCGTTTATTATCTATTACGCTTCATAATTTGTATGATTTTTCTTTTAAAAGATTTTTTTTTGTTTTAAGCCCATTTAAATTTTATTTAAATATAAAATACAGATAATTAAAGTGTAAAAAGCATTCGCTCTAAAATTTAAGCATTCACTATTTCATTAAAATAATTTGTTGTACTGCAAATCTTCACATATATATCAACGCACAAATCATGTATCCTAACAAAGGAAATAATTCTTACAGAATCATTTTTCCCCAATGTGTGACAATTCACAATAAAATACATTAGATTACATCTCCCCATTATCAATAATTTTTTGAAAGAAACTGATGACTTTTCTTCTTTAATACTTTCTCAGATATTCTTATGGCAAATGGTGTGATTAAATGCACCCAATAGGATTCCTTACTCTCAGTTTTGTTGAATGGCCACAAAACAGATTCCATTTGAAGAGATTTCTAAGTAATTACCTCGGGTATTCCAGAGAAACTTGGCTCTCATCCCCACTTGTTATGGATGAACTTCCCGATGCGTCTACTGATGGGGAAGGAGTCATTGAGGATGAACTTAAGCTTGAACCAGACATAGAATTGGGAGTCGATTGTAACACTGGAGACTGAAATTGGAGAATATTAATCAAATTTTTAGTTTTTTCCTAAGGAAAAAAATTAATTTTCTAGTTTGTGAATCACTGTTGTATGAAGGAAATATCTTTTAGAGAAATTAAGATCTTCTGTAGCATTTTTTAAAACATTTTGTTTCTGTCATACGCTTTGCTTTATTTTCGGTATGCAGTGATGCAGAGAACATCAGGATTGTTCTCTGGTGACATGCCATCTCACCAATGTAAAATACAGTTCGAAATATTCCACAGGCTTATGTAACTAAGTTAAGAAGTCCAAGTTTTCGCTTTAGTTTGAATTAATGAATTTCTTTGCTCTTCAGGTAGTGATAACCTTTATATATTTTATACATGTTGTATCCTGTAATAAGTCCAGTGGCTGAATAATTAGTGCATCACGCTTCCCCGCCACAGGTCCGAGGTTAAAACCCCGAACTGAGCAAGGTTGACTCAGTCTTTCATCTCTTCAGTGGGTCGATAAATGAGTGTCAAGCTTACTTGGGAACTTAACACTGAGGATTTTGCATCAGACTGAGCACCTGACCGGGACATCTGCTCAAGCACTTTAGGGCGCTAGGTCACGTATACTGAGTTGGGCACAGTAGGCCTTGGCCCTCATGGGCTGTTGCGCCACTGAGTTAAACTATAGCCTTTAAACTTGCTTCAAAGGGGATATTGTAATATAAAAAACTGTGTTAAACTGCGAATATATTACTATGTAATACAGTGTTTGAATATTAAATCCATTGTTTTTGGCCTAAATTTACACGATTATTTATCAAGTATTTGAATTTTGGCATAACCGTTTCCTAGGGTAACAATATAAATCTGGTTTAATTTCCACGCATAACTAATATTTTTAACCTCTTCTCTAAAGTAGTTGCCTTCGCACTAACTTTTGTTTAATGAATTATTTAGCAATACATATTAATAAAACTATTGAATAATATTATGATGAAAAATATTTTGTGGTAGACTAGTTTAAATGTATCTCTCACTCATTATGCAGAACATAAAACATATGTTTTTTTCCTTAACTCTTTACTTTGCTATCATGAAAATGAAAAAAAAAAAAAAAACTGCATTGTGAATATGAAAAGGGCTCTACAGCTTCTTACCCTGTATTGATACCAAACTTGTCTCGGTCTACGTTGTCTGTGACCTCTGGTTGCGTGTGGTATCGGAGAGTAAGGAGGAAATGGCGAATTTCCAGCAACCATTTGTAGTCTTTGACGAGGCTTCACAAATCTTGTGGGTTTACTAGAAACTGGTGTTAACTGAGGTTGTGGAACTTGAAAGAAGGCATTTTGTGGCAAGGAATAAGTGACAGAGGTCTATCAAAAGGGAGAAAATAAGAGAATGTTGTTTAAAAAAATTGAAAATGGAATAAATATTTATTCAAACATGATTTCCTTGAATTGTCGTTCATGGATTTTATGAGCCTTTTAAATTATTTAAATAATTTAAAATTATTTAATTTATTATTTAATTATTTAATAAATAATTACCTTTTAAATTATTTAAAATAATTTAATTATGCAACCAAAAATATCTTGGCTAATTATATTAATCAAAATTCTTTCAATATGTTGTTCAAAATTTCGGTGTCTAAAATTAACAAAGAATTTTTTGAAAGGATGCTGGAAAATTACACTATATCTATGAAATGTAAACTTTTAAAACACTTTTTTATTTGTTTAAATCTAAAAGATTTATAGTAATAAACTTTTAGGTAATATTTTAAAAGAAGTACCTTATATGGAGTAGAATGTTATGTATCAACTGAAATATTAAGTAAGTTTAAGCAAAGATTCTATCATGGTAATTTATGCTAATTTTTTCGCTGAAATACTAAACCTAAGAGAATAAACCTTTTATGGCTTTCACAGAAATGGTATTTGTGTGTTCTTTTATTTTACTTCGAAAAGAGAAATGTTAATTTGTTAAAATGATTTAACAACAAATATTTTTTAAATTTAAATCAAGTTTTTGACGTAGAAACTAATATATTAAGGAAAAGGAGCACAAACATATAAAAAAAATCGTGTTTTAGTAAAAAAATTTTGAATGTCATCAATGGTTAGGTTTTTGTAAGTACAAAACACTGCGTGCATCGTCTGAATTTGTGAAACGAAAAGACATCGCCAATTCCAAAAAGTCGCCGATTTTGTTTTCCTTATTATTACTGTATTCGAACGTGACTGGGAACGGTTCACACTATTGGCTGTATATCGCCGCATTTGGCGATGTCTTTTGATTAGACAAAATTCTTCGACGGTATAATACGTAAGTACTAATCATTGATATCTGCTCAGCAGAATTTCGCGCAAATTTCTGAAAAATTCCGAAAGTCAATTATTTTTATTAATTAGAGAAACATAGGTTTTTGTTATGATATTAGAGCAATTTTAATTTTTAAGGTGATGATTCAATGAATCTAAATCTTTGATTTAGAAAGAAAAAAACCCGAAGGATATCGAAACGTGAGCATAAAAACTTCAGATATGGATTTAAATTTCACCTATTATAAAATATGATTTCTAATGTATTGTCCCATTTTTAATGGGGATGTATGTAATTCATGAAGTATGATATGATAGTACAAAATGAGAAAAGGTAAAATAAAGAAATTAAAATGAAAAACATAGCTCTAGTCATAGGTTCCCAACGTAGGCGATAATGTCCCCTTGTGGGCATTTGACGCTTTCAGGGGGGCAGTAATAGACCCAGAAAAAATTAGGGGGCGTTGAAATGGCACGGAGAACAAATTAAACAAATATAGTCGAAAAAGGACTAAAAACACTACATCAGACCTACTTTAAATTGAATGATATAGTGCATTTTAATTTCTGTAGTGTACGTGTTGTCTTTGTCTGTGAGCAGTAAGAAAAATGTTTCGTCCACTGCATTTCATTGCGTATATTATCCAGAAGAAACATAATTAAATGTGTTAACCAGAAATTAACGTGTGATTCTTTAAAGGCTTAAACTGTCAATTTATATTTATTTTGAAAGCAGTAGTTTGTTATGAATTACTTTGTATAATAATGTCTTTTTAACCAGTTTTTATAACAGCTAAGCTAAAACTTTTATTGCACTCCTTTAAATAAAGAAGAAATTCAATAGCGCTTCTCAATTCGAACAAATGTTTCTATGACTAAAAATCTATCTATCTAAAATTAATCTATCTATGACTAAAATATACAATATTACATATTTAAATATATTTGCGGCAAGAACTATTTTAGATTCTCAAGTAACAAAAATTGAGGCTTTTGAAAAAAATTGAGTTAAAAAATATATTTTATTAATAATAGAATATTTTTTAAAATTTATCTCTTGTTTTCGCCATGTATTATGTACACTCTTATTTCTCTAGAGTGAAAGGGGGTGGTATCGAAATATTCACAAGTAAAGGGGTGCCTATTCAAAAAAGGTTGGGAATCTATTCCCCAAGTAATTGCTCTATCCTAAAACAATTTCATCACTCTCTTATGGAATTTCAATTTACAAAGCGAAGAACATACCACATCTTCTATTTTCTCTTGCTTCGGAACAAGAGTAGTGTAAGTCAGGCTCGGACTTTCTTCCAAATGAATCGGGTGTCCTTCTATGTCGTTCGAGTACTTTTCTGGAACGTTGTTATCGGCATTTTTAAAACGCGAAGTAGAATCCGGTGTCGATACGATGGAATTGCCCGATTCGTCTCCTTGACCTTTACATATTGTAGGTTCTTTTCGGACAGCAACTAACTGGAATTAAAAAATAATTTCACAAATTACATTTTGTTTTTAAAAATTCATATGAATTCTGCAAAAAAAATTAGTAAACGGAACATTATGGTCTACGTTTTTATGATTTATAAAGACTGTATTTAAATTTTTGTTCGTAATTTTCTGCAGAATTCACCCAAAAAAGTATATAGCACATCTAAATGGAAACCAGTAATATAAAAAAAAATTTAAGTCAATTCCTGAATAGATTAACAAAAATAATTTATTTTAGTTAAGTTTTAAAAAAAGTTACAATTAATATAATTATGTATATACATATGACAGAATCACAGCATTAAGTGGCAATTCATTTTTATTAATTGTCTTTAAAGTATCGTTTTGTCATCCAAAGCAATCGTGTATATATAACTTCAGTTCAACTGAATGTTTTAAAACGTGAGGGAAAAAAATGTTTTAAAGGTTTGGCCGAATTCGCTAAAAATGAAGTCAACGTGGTTGTATCTGTAATTCTTTAAATAATTAATTTCAGTCAATTAATCTTTAATTTTTGGGTAACAATACATTAACTAAATTATTGTATTGTTACCCAGAACAATAGTGTATAGAAAATTTCAGAAAAATTGAGCGCTTTAAAATGTGTGTGAGAAAAAAACCTTTTCAAGTTTTGACACAAGCTGCCAAAAATGATGCCAACGTGGCTGTATTTGTAATTCTTTGAATAATTAGTTATAATCGATTAAATTTTAATAATTATAATTAAACTACTGCATTGCCATCCAAAATAATCGTGTATATAAAATTTCAGATCCATTGAGTGCTTTAAAATGCATTTTATTAATAATTGAAAATTTTAAAACATAAATATATATATATAGAGAGAGAGAGTGAACTATATATATAATAGAGAGTAGGAATTGAAAAATGTTGGGAAAAGGGAAGCTCTAATCATGTGTGTGTGCATCGTTTATAATAAAGAATGTTTCTTAGCATATAGGAATATAGTAAAATATAGTTACGTATATTAAACATATCTATATTTATATGTACATTAAATGTTCCACAGTTATTAGCACAACAAATAGTTATAAATATGAAAAGATGTTGCAAGAAAATAATGTAGGTTTTAAAAATTTAAACCCACACACATATTGCCCTTCTTGTCAGCTCAAATAGGTTTTATTTAATTTTTTCCACATACCCCTTATACATATACATGTATGTTATATTACTTTGACATGAATATTTTTCCAGTTTTGCATTTCCATTTAATATTTAAGTATAATTTAAATTATTTTAATCATTTCGATTTTGGATTGCGTTTGTTTCTTAGAAAATCCTATCTCAAGCAAATAGCAGCGAATATTTTAATGTTGAATTCTAGGAATGCAATAACCACATAATGTTGTAATAGAAAATGGTTTCGAAAAGAAAAAATTAGATCAGTTCTATAATAAAAACACACTTTAATAAGAGCACTGTATATTTTTAATATTCAAAGGCTTATAATCTTACTCGTTCAATGAAACTAAATTCACAAGAATTACAAACTTTTCATTTCATTTAAAAAAAATTTTATTGATATATTTTGCAAAATTTGACAATAAAATTTTTTTTTTTGATGTTTTTAATTTTATTTAAAATATAAGTCCTCCATTAGATTTAGAAAGAAATAACTGTTTCATTGAGAAAAGAATTTTTTCAAAAGATTTCAACTCAGCGACGTCAAATGCACATATTTTTTCTATCAAAAGTATATGTGATAGGTTTTCCTGGATATTTTAGAGTATTTAGTTTATCGTTTATTTGAAAATATAAGATAATATATACAGAGAAATTTTGAGGAAAAGTTGGTTTATTTTTATTTATCCTACGCCGACCTAGGCATGACCGCCATCAGTCTATGTCGGGCAGCCCAATACAGTTCTGAAACACACATGTAAAAGGAGAATTTGTTAGCAGAATTAAAAGCTAAGACGTCGGTAAGTCCAGGACAAGAGTCCTGGTGGTCTTTACACATATCTCCATAAGAACAAAGTGGGCACGTTGGAGAATCTGCCAAACCAAATATGAAAAGGTGCTTTCTAAGGGAATCATGTCCAGTCTGGACTCTGAAGTTTGCGACACAGACAAGTCTTGGCAGGTCGTGAGGAATGGGACTCTCCATTAAGGAACCCCAAATCTTTCCATTCGCAGAGTTCTAAGCAATCTCACGAAGAGGGGTCCTGAATCTGGAAGTAATGATCCTCTTAACGCTATGGTAGCCGAGAGGAGAGTCAGGCTGAGAGAGAGCAGAGCCAGCTCCAGCTAAGGCATCTGCAAGTTCGTTACCCTTCACTCCACAATGACTTGGTACCCACTGTAGGGTTACATTGTGACCATTATTTATTAGAGAGTTTATCATGCTTTGGCAATCGAGAACAAGCCCATTTCTTGAAGGCAGAACTGATGAGACTGCTAAAATAGCAGCCTGCGAATTTATAAAAATTGCAATGTTTCGCTCTTCTCTTTTACCAACCTCAGTCAGTACCATATGGACCGCTGCCACTTCTCCATCATAGTTAGTACAATTTGTACCAACTGACCTGCTAAGGCTGAAGTACCTAGAGTAAACCCCCGCACCAGCATTATGATTAGCCCCAACAGCCTAAAGAAAAGTTGGTTAGGAGCATTGTTTTTGAAGAGACAATAAATTGAATTATAGATTAAAATGTGGAATTTATTTTTTCCTGCTTACAATAAATTGAAAATATAGAGTAACGTAATGTATATGAGTGACAGTTTTACAATTTGAGCAATGAGTATGAACAATGCATAATTTGTACAATGGGGATTGGTCCGCGTTTAGGCAGACCCGCCTACACCCAGTATTTCCCAAAAGAAAAAAGTCTTGAATTTCAAAGGAAAAAAATAAATCTGTTTCAGAGACACTTCTACATCTATTTTAGTAAATCCTTTAACTAATGTTCTGTAATAAAAATTTCCTACTTACAAATACATTTTATTTTCATTCTCGCCCTAAAATTTTTATCTTAATCGAAAATCTTTTCTAAATTCATAATTAAAATGAATTACGTGTCAATTCCTTTTACGTTGCAAGTTTAAGAAATGTAATTGGTATATTTATGGATCGCTCCACTTACTATTCAAACTGAATATTTATGACACCATTCCTTTTTGTTCTCCCCTTCATAAACAATTAAAAAGTTAATGTGTTATAACTAATTATAGCTCTCTCGGAGCATATTTGGTGAAAACAACTGACTTGTTTTCAATGAAATTTAAAAATTGCTAATTAAGCTAAATAATTATAAATACTTATTCAAGCTTCTCATTATCTCATTCAGAAAAAGAAATACAACACAGAAAAATTATAAAATATGGATTGCTTCAATTTTTGAAATATTTCTAAACGCCAGAATCAATATTCTTGAGCATATATTTAAAAAAAAAAATAAAATCCCTAATAGAATCAAAAATAATACTGCATAAATATGCTCATAATAATAAAGAATTTACCTTCAACATTGTTGTGTGCTGGCTAAAAATATATAAGCATTTTTCCGTTTGATCAGCGCAAGCCTCGCCAAGTTGGCGTTATTGGCGACAACACACAATATACACTCAAGAAATATTGATAAATATTAGTTTTTATTTCTTTTTCATCCAATTTGATATATTATGAAAAAGACATTATTGTGAGAAGAAAAGACCATGAATTGTTTTGAAAATGTCGTGGTAAAAAGTTACTAGGGCGAATATTCCGTTTGGCGTCGGTTGTATCATTTTTGGCGACATTAACGCTTGCCCTGTATATATATATATATATATATATATATATATATATTATAATATAATAAATACAAAGTAACCTTTCACATTTATTAAACTCTCAATTAGTTTTTAAAATAAACTTTTAAAAATAATTTATTTGGAACAGATTTACTATACGGTCACCCTTGGCGCGATTTTTTTAAATTGGCGATAAATCTTTTTATATGGCACCCCCATCCGACCCGTCAAGTAATTACAGTAACCCTATTGGACAACAGAATGTAGCCGCCATTATTTAAATTTTCGTTCGACCACGTTGTACTTGTGTTTTTTTAGTCTTCAGCTACCGCATTCTTTTCGTGAAATTTTTGTGATGTCTGTTGCATGGGGAATGTCAGAGGTAAGTGAGAGAATGTTTTGAGAATGATGTTATGTGGTATGATGAGAATGTTAATTTAAGGTATTTGTATGAATTAGAAAAGGGAAGGAAACGTTTGAATTTTGTATGAAAGCGGGTTTCATTGCGGATAGATATGAGTGTTGTAAATGTGGTAAGGATATGAAATTGGTTGAAAGGCACGATATAAGTGGAGGTGTAAATCTAAGGTGAAAGGACAAATGCATGACGTCAAAAGGAGTGTGAGAAAGGTTTTTTTTAATTGAGTCGAATGACATCTTAGTTCAGATTTATTTGTGGGTGAGTCAGAGTAATTTTGATTTTAATATGAAAGAGAGTAAATGTTCTTCTAAAGGCCTTATCACACGTACACGTTTGGTGCAATTTTTGTTCCAATTCGTGCAATTTTTACTCCGTTGCCATAGCAATGGCTTTAGAACAACTTTTTGCCAGTGAACTGAGAAAGTTGCTCTAAATGAAAGTTGCTTGAAATTCCAGCCAATGGGGTTCTTCGGCGCCCTACGTCATAAACAAGATGGCGGTAACGGTGGTAACTTCGCATGAAATATGGACGTAATATATTTTAATAATGTACAATATTTTAACGGCGTATAATATTTTAAACAGAAAGATGCTCCATTTCTGTTTACCCCCATAAACAAAAGCGCGAGCGAAATAAAAGAAATAATATTGGATGTTTGTTTTTGAAGCAGAAAAATCAGCGAGTAATGTTTCAATATGGAGAAAGAACGTGGCTGATGTCAGGGCATGTCGTTTTGTTTACGGTAACCTTTCCCCCTCAGATTCGGCGAAAAGTTGGGCCAAAAAAATGCACGTGTGATACCGCCCGTTTTCAGTGATTTGGCCGCCATTTTTTTGCGCAGGCAACATTTTCACTACGCTGTTTTCTTTAAATCTCGTTCGTAAAAGTCGCCATTTTGGCAACTTTTGGCGAGATTTTGAATAAGTCGCCAAGGGTGACCGTACAGTAAATGTTTACTAAATATTTTAATGGGTGATATAGGAGAGTGGATTGAAGTTTTGACTTTTGATAAAAGAGGAATGAGTAATAAATAATTTGGGGAATTGATAATTTTTATTTATAATTTAATATATATTTAAAGAGATCATATTTGAGGTGATTTGTAAAATACAAAATGAATATCCTTTTATTATCTATAGCCTAAAACGATATTTTTCTTTTCTAACCATGCAATATTTTCTGACTCGAAATTGGCATATTTTTTCTATGATATTTCCGCGAAACTTTTGTAAATAAAGCTGAGTCATATGACGGTATATCAGATTGAGAAAAATTGTCATCTTCCCGTTTAATAATGAAGTATGTCAAGTGGAATGGTTATTACTGAAATGTATTAGAGAAATGATATAAGAAAGAAGAGTTTTCGGTTATACTTACATTTGGTTACTACGGCAGTCGACTAATTTTGACGAGTTAAAAGATGTCGTCAAATCAAAAGACGTCGCTGAATGCTGTCATTATTATTAAATTACCTTCTTTCACTATTGGCTGTATACCACGACGTTTGTCGATGTCTTTCGTTTTGAAGTAATTGGTCGATGGTAAAATACATTTGTCCAACTTTTTGTTTCCAAATCTTTGGTCTTTAAAAATATTGTAATATTTTGAATCTTGAGTTATAGATCCCAAACTTTATTTAAACTTAAATCTATTTACCTCTTATTCCTTCTACTTATACGCAATTAATTTTTCTTTTACCCAAGAAGTGGCGTATTAATATTTATATTCTTCAAACTGAGAGAATTTTTGGAAAAAAAAGCTCGCTTAAATGGAATTATATTAATGTTGAAAGAGTATTTATTCTATCATTCGATGCTTTGAATAAACTAAGAGTGCATTGGGATTGGTTGGAGTTTTATGATCCTGAGTTACCACATGGGGACATATTGTGTCAAATACTTACTGAATGCTAACTGGACAATCAACAATCCTTGAGCTATTGATTATTAACTGATAAACTATAGATTAATAAAAAGTATATAAATATTATCTCTAATGAGATACGGATTGGTGTTTTACCATTGCAGACCTAGTACATTCCTAGAAGCAGGTATCTCTCTCTTTTTGCGGCACCCCAAATGCGGATACCAATCGCCGCAGATAATTTTGACACCCAGTTTCCTCCCTAGAGGGAAGCACCTGAGCTCTGACGATGCGAACCTGTACTTGGATTTAATTTTGCCACGAGCAGCCAAGCCAAACAGACACTCTAAGGATATTTTGCATGCCGTATAATCATACAACATGGCCACTATCGATTTTCTGCATCATGAAAATCCACCGATTTGGGCCGGGGTCAAGCGAGGATCCTTAGGTGAAGATAGCCAGTGACAAATCAACCATGCCACCCAGCCGGTATATAAATATAGTACTGTTTATTAGCAATGCCTAAATCTCTCTCCTGGTGACAACACATAAAACATGCATAAATTAAAAGCTACTTATTATTAGTTGTTGTTGACTTTACTGAATTAGTAGTGAAACCAACGCAGTGAAATATTAACACTTGGTAATATTTTGTCTTAGATTGGTAACAATATTTGCTCATTTATGAATTGTAGCCAACTAAGGGAAAAATACCCTAAATTTATATTTGAAAATTATTGCGAGAATACTTTAAATTGTGGGAGACAGTATGCTTAATAAACGAGGCGATGTTTAAAGATTATTACTTTCATTTATTCTTATGCTCGTTGACTACTCTCGGAGGGACGCGTGCGCTGCCAGGGAAGTGTGAAATCGGAATGCATGCACTGGGCCGCTGTATTTTTAAAAGCTAACGCATGCGCAGATTACATCCCAGTTGCCTGCGTGAGCAAGCACCACTAGCAATCGCCGGAGGTCTCGCGCATGCGCAGATCGCAATGGGAAGCACAAAAGGAAGAGGAGTTTAGAAACTCTACAAAATAAAACATATTAAGTTAAATTATACATATTTATACAATAATTAATACTATAACTTAATGAATTCTATAAAGCTATTTTTTTGCTCTTATATACTCCTTTTTACTGAAATTAAGAATTTCTTAGGGAAGAAAATTTAACCAACAATGACATTTACACCTGCACAATTATAAGCTTAGACAAAAGCAAATTTTGTCCAGCAGACCCTTTTTTCTAATGATACAGGAAATATGTTCAAAGTAAATTTTGTTATGTGGCTAATATTATTGGTTTTACTGAGTTACTACTGACAACCATGCGAAGAAAAACGTAAAATGTTTGGTTGGCGATAGTTCATTTACGGCCAGTAGTAACATTTCAGGAAGCTTAAATGTTACTACGAGATGCCAGTATTTTCGTGTCATACCGTTAATCAATTTCTTTAAGTCAAAAGACGTTTGCGTATACGTCAGCATTTGGACACACGATTATTGTGTTTGTACCATACATACGTGGATACAGTTTTCTACTATTGGCTGCATATTGCAACATTTGGCGACATATTTTCATTTATTAAATTGGTTGATGTTATAACACAGTAAGTGCCTTGACTTAAGTACCTATCATCAGGCCTTATTGCTTTCACTAGACTTTTCCGAATAATACCTAATTTTTTAATATTAAATTAATTAGCAATACATTTTGGGTACTTACGTATTATTGCAACAATCGCCAACGCTTAAGATAAATCACCCAGTTGGCGACTCCAATTTTGCATGTGTCATATGTGCTGAATTGGCAATCACGTGCTTCGTTTCATATAATGTTGCCAATAGGTTGCGATATTTCACGTAAGTATCACATTTTGTAATAATTTCATTCGAGATTGTTTTCCATTTCACTAGAAAATCCATTTCAGTACTATCGTTGAAATGTTTTCCTCCATTTGATTAAGTTTTTAAATTTATATTGAATAATTTGGATAAAAAATTTACTTACTTTGATGGTCCTAGGTGTAACGTTTGTATCATTTTTAATTTCATCCTGTAGCTGACTATCCCATGAGCTGCTGCTAAATATAATGGAATTAATCAGTATACATGTAATTTGTCACATTAATAATTTTAAGAATTATAACATTTGCATAAAATGGTAATTACGCGTTATAATGAACTTCAACGGCTGCAGGGGCTCTCTTTGGGCAAGAATTGGGAGAGCCTCGTTTCCAGAGGCCCCGTCGATCACAACTTACCCCGTGCAGTTAATGTGGCAGCTTTTAGAATGAGAGCAGGACACGATTATCTTGCCGTACATCTTCACCGCATTAATGTCCTACCATCACAAGAGTGCCAGCTTTGCGGCTACGGTACTATGAACGCTGAACACCTAAAGACTTGTTCTGCTCTATATCACAGTAAAAACTATCAAATCAGCATTTTCAAGGAGGTTAATCTCTACTGGTCAGCGCGTAACCTAATGGCCCAACAGTCAAGGGTGGGCGATGACTAAGAAGAAGAAAAAGAAGAATGACCTTGTTGGCTAAAGTCATATTGATGTCGTCAAAAAGGGATCAATTAGTTTGTAGTAGAATGACAGATATAATCGGGATTAGAGTAAGCTTGAATTTTGATCAAAAGAAATACATATTTTCCCAGTTTTTCATTTACAGAACTTTTAGATTACTTAACGAATATAAGAAATTATATTTTATGGTTCTTACGTATTATACTGTCTCTTTCTCGACTAGTTTGATCAAATCAAAACACGCCTCCAGTTCAATAGAAGTCGCCAAATATCATCGATATTCTTTTTGAACTTATGATTGAATGGGTTTCCACTATTGGCTGCATATCGCGTCATTTGGCGCAGGTTTTTGATTCGACGAAATTGGTCGAAGGGTGCAATGCTTAAGTGCCTGTTTCAATTTAATTTCCTGAGTTTTTTCTTAATCCGTTCTGCTTTTTGTTTTGTTTTTTTGGATAGTATAACTTACCTTTTTTCTAAGCCTTTAAAGTTGATTTCATAATAAAATACTGAAACTTTTGCTATAATTTCGTTAAGTTCTTTTCTTCTTTATTATATCTAATCATATATAGAGTATATGGTAAAATATTACACTCAATCTTGGAGAGAAAAATATTGTTTTTATTAGATTCGCTTTTGGTGGAAATAACTAAAGAAGTAATGTATTTCTAGCAAATACGGTGAGAACAATTTAATAAACCGAGTTAACGATAAATCAAGGGATGCATCAATATAGGATTCACACGAGTATCATTATCTCTTCATCGCTTACTAATTATTGTTTGAGTGTGAATGAGCTTTGGGATGAATGGAATAAAATTTAGCTATAAGAATTTCGGTACTTCTCATTATCGCAACCTATTGGGGACATTTTCTGAAACGAATCATATGATTACCAATTCAGCACGTACGATACATAGAAAATCCGGGTCGCCAACTTCGCGAGTTATTAATAGAGTTGGCGATTATTACGATTGTACATAAGTACCAGAATTTCAAAACGACATATTTAATGGAAAGAAACAAACAATAAATACGATCAATAGTCCTTCAGGACTATTAATTGCATTTCCTTTCAGCTTTATTGTAAGCAGTCGGTTTAGTCCTAGTTTAAACCCCAGATTCGGCGAAAAAATTGTCACCAAATGTTGGCGAGATTTTCACTTAAGTTGGCAACCTTATCAATAGGGGAAGAAAATGTAAGAATCCATTCTGGTTTTTCTATCGGTTTTTAGAGGAAAAGTCAGGTCCGACGGTCACTTTAGATTTCGGCAAATCTTTTTGGGGCCAAAAAATCAGGGAACTAAATTACGGTTAATCAGTGGGCTAGCTAAGGAGGAAACTGAAATTTTTGTCAGCAAATTATAATTAAATTATTATAAAAATATTAGTTCTTTGTTTATCTTTTGTTTCCACTCATCATAATTAATAAATATGTAATCTTCAATTCGTAAGCGTTGTTAAGGTACTTGCATATTATCGCAATAATCACCAACTCTATTAGTAACTCGCCAAATTGGCAACCCTGACTTCACATGTGTTGTACGATCAGAATTGGCAAACTTGTGCTACGTTTCATATAATGTCGCCAATAGGTAGAGATAATACATAAGTATCTTGAGTTGTTAAGTCTTATCATAGCATATTTTTTTGCATAATCTTATGGCATATTTTTTTTGCATAATCTTATGACATTTTTTAATTTAAATGGTTACAATTTTGCTGTCGCGAAGTGCCGCCAAGAATAAGATTATAAAATAAGTTCAGAAGACAATATATATAAAGATAACAGATTCAAAAGAAGGTACCAGACAAAAACCACCAAGCATAGAAATTTAAGATGTAGAATAAATTGTTTTACTTTTATACATTGCTAATACAATACTCTATTAGTAAGTAATAAATTTGTAAAATATTTGATACTCTATAACTCGACAGGCTGGTAATCCCGATTTCTCAAGTGTCGCACGCGCTTAATCAGCAACCATAAGTTTCATTTCATATAATGTCGCCAATACGGTTGCGATAATGAGTAAGAATCAAGAATTTTATTTAACACACACTAACAAATGCATAGTAAATATAAAAATCCATCAGGGTCAAATATTCTGGTACCCAGCTAACTAAAAATGCATATAGAAAATTTCATTCTAAGCAATTGGCGTGAGCTAAAATAATCTTTTTTTTTAAAGTATAGATAAAAATATTTCGATTTCCTTATATCAGTGACATCATATAAATTCTATCAAATACGTCTAAATGATGTTGAGAAGCGCCCCCATTGGCGTTTATTTCGCCATTGATTAACTCTATATTTTGGGCATGGAATTCGGTGTCAGGTTATAAGAAGTTATAACTATGATAAAGAAAATATTAATTGCTCATAGTCGTAATTTTTTTAAAAAAATCTTATATGCTTTGGAACAATTTGATAAATAAAATAAAATAAAATTTTATTTTATTATCAAAGCACTGTGAGCAGAAACGCCGATCAAAAATATTTGGTATCATGGCACAATATTCAGTTACTCACTTTGGCAAAAATACACTTTAGATACTATTTTTTAAAACATTTTTATCAATAAAATGTCTATTTTCATAATTTTGTTGGCTGACCCGATTTGAATATTTGAATTCTTTTGTGAGAAATGAAAGAATTTGCACAAACATACTTAACTCATGTAATTACTCCAAAGATCAATTGAAACCAAACTGAAAACACATGGGAAATGAACCTATCTGAATTGGGGAAAGAAAATTTATCACCTATTTTTTTTATCAATGCTTTTAATTTCTATATAAACATTTATATCACAAGTGCTTGATTTTAACCAAAGCTAGCACCTTATCGGGTAATTCTGAGAACAAAATCTACTAAAAACGACTCTTGTATCTTAAAATAATTTGACGATCGCTTCTTTATCCATTTATTATTTACCAAATTGCAATTCATTATGCTGCTCGGTTTATTCTAAGAAAATGCCATGAAGAAATGAAAATCGAGGGATTATAATCACGAGTCACGACATTTGGCGCACTTGCGTTTATTTTTGACTGGTACCGTGCGAACGTAATTGTACATGTTAAGTGTTTTCAATTTTACAGTATAAGGGAAATTAACGTGAAAAATGTGTGATTAAGATGGTTTGAAGCAAATGATATAATTAATGTAGGAAAAATGCTTGTCGAAATGTCTATGTATTTATGACTAATATTTTCTGCAAAAGAACTGATTATACTAAAAGGCATTGATATTCACGATTTTTACATTTTTTTACATGACAACAAATACGCCAATAAGAGTTATTGTTTTATTTCTAAACTTACCTTTTAGAAGTATTTAAGCTCATACTTGGAGGGTCGCTGGGAATTTCACATAGTCTAACTTTATTATCCGATGTTGGAAAAAGAGCATATCGTATTCCGTCTTTCGTACCCAAGTAAGTGTTTGATCCAATTTCAACATACTGTTGTTCATTGTCGATTCCTATAGCACTAAAAAAAAATATATAAACGGATTAAATAATTGAAATTCATATTCCTTTTATAGCAAAAAGAAACGAATATGATTTCCCTCACTTTTCAAGTACTCTAGAAGGTTCAAACTGGGCCATGTTGTCTCAAAATTTGGAGAAACTTTGATCAATATATACAAAATTACAAATCAAAAGCTATTCACTTTTTACGGCTTATTCGAAATGCATTTGTTGGCTTAGCTATAAGAGTTTAAGCTGTAGAAGTTATATCAAACTTTTTTCAAAATTTAATTAATTTTATAAATATTTAACATTTATTAATTCCATTAAAAGTTTCTTCATAGTTAATAATGAACGATAAAATGGAATTCGAATTATCTTCCCACAGCTAATTATTTTTTATACGCATTTTAATTTATCATTCGTTTCCTTAATGACTCGCGAATGATGCCACAGTTTTTTAATTCAGAAAATTCTTTCGAAAATATTTCATTTCCCAAAACCGCAAAATGCTGCCATATTAATTTTTCTCTTAAGAAATTCAAAACTGATATTTTCCTCTTCGATTGTAATTTATTCATGTAACATATAATTTTTTAATCAGTTAAATAAAAAGTAAATAAATAATCAGAAAATGGAATTGTTTCTTTCAATATATTGATATATTATTCGAAAATTTTCAAATGCATGTTCAATGCCTTGCAAAAGCTTTCACACATTTATGACTTATTATAAAATTACATAAAAAGATGGAAACAATACAAAAAAAAAACATACATAAAATTTATAAAGTTTTTGAAAAATAATATTTTGGAACAAAGAAAAATATCACGCGCTCTGTGGAAGACTGTTAGTAAAATATCGTTTGCTTTTAAAAATGATTTTTAAACTTATTTGTACAAGTTTTATTCTGAAATAAAAACTCCATTTTAAATAGACCACTTAAAAATTATACTAAAATTATGTTATTTTTTATTTTTACTATTTTCTATTATTAACTAAAATTATTAACTATTGCTATGGTTACATCAGGCAAGCACGTATTTCTTTTAAAATTTTTTCAAAAAATTATAATTTGCGAATAGCTAATTTTTGCTGTTTGAAAAAACTGTCTAATATGGTCATTAAATTAATTTTACTAATTTTATAAAACAAAATATAGAGTATTTACGTATTATCGCAACAATCACCAACTCTATTAATAACTCGCCAAGTTGCAACCCTGATTTTCTATGTGACTTACTCGCTGAATTGGCAACCAGGTGCTTTGTTTCATATAATGTCGCTAATAGGTCGCGGTAATACTTAAGTGCCCCAAATATTATAAAATGTGTAGTGTTTAATCAACCAGGTTTAAGAAATCTAACTGCTTTATGAAGTTAAATGATTTTTTTAAAGCAAAACAAAAATTCGAAATTGTTTACTTAATGAATGCTAGTCAAAAAATATAAATAAAATATATGTAGTTTTAAGTATAAGCTAATGTTTGCAGGTTACTATGAAATTTAGTGATAATATGAAAGCTAATGGAAGTTCAGAAAAAATGTGACAAATATTTTGTGAATTTTTTTAAATTTGAGATACACATTTTTCACTCAAGGAATACATAAAAGGCTTTTTTGAATTTTAGCAGGTTTTTTGGATTTATTCTTGTTTCTTTTTTTTAGCATGTTTTTGGAATAGTCAATTATTTTCGAATTATAGCGCTCTTTTTGCGTATATGTATTTGTGTACGATTTATGCACAATTTA